>SNQJ01S0035938.1:12038-24066 GCA_010110895.2 Picea sitchensis | reverse complement strand
GCACATACATGAGGTGTATAGTTGATGATGTTGGTACATCTTGATGAGTCATAGTTGATGAGTAGTTGATACATGATTGGTACATACTTGGTACATGGTTGGATGCACTTGTTTATGGTACAGGTTGATTACGGGATGTTTGGTACAGGTTGGTGCATGGTTGATGCACTTGTTTATGGTACAGGTTGATTACAGGTTCAGGTACATGTTGATGCATAGTTCAGGATTATTGGTACAGGTTGTTTGGTACAGGTTTATTGGTATAGGTTTACAATAGTATATCTCAAAGTGATAGTGTGACAGTGGTTCCATCATTCTAATTATACGTCAGGGTGGTTGGACAGGTGGTTGTAGCCACCTTCTGATTGTATCCGGAGAACATGGGGGATTGTAGCCTCCTTCTGGTTGTAGCCAGAGAATTGGGGAGTTTGAGCTTCCCTAAGGTTCTAGTCTGAGAAACTGGGGGGTTGGAGCCTCCTTCCAGTTGAAGATGGAAAACAAAGGAATTTGGTGCTTGGTGCTTGGTTTACTATAGTCATGTTCTCTAGTAAATATGAAAGCATCACCCCTCACCATATATACATTCGCAGATGCAGGGTTGTTCGAAGGCAGAGAGGCTCCTTGGCTGCCCCCTTCCGTGATTGCAGAGGCCTGTGTTAGATTTTTACCATGTTGGAATGGATTGGATAAAACAACAGGTTGTTGCTGTGTCACAAACTTTTGGGCCTCTGCAAGCTGGGGACAAAGGTGGGTAGGGTGGTCCTCCTTGCACAGGTTGCATGGATGCCTCGCCTTCTGTTTCTCAGTATTTCCCCCACCAGCATTATCGATGGGTTTCTTATCCCCCTTACCCTTCTTTCGTTGTTTTTTCTTTCCTTCAAGCTGTTGGGTGGCCTTTGGATTAGTCGATTGCATTGTGTGTACATCCAACATTTTGGTAGGGGGAGCAGCCAAAGCAGTAGTTTGGCTGGCCGTTGTGTGTTGTATAAACAATTGTTGCAACTGATTCGTTAGTTCCTCAGCGAGCTTTGTTTGTGCTGAACCAACAATACCATCGGCATGTGGTCTATCTCTCTGTCTGGTTTTGTTAAGTATTGAGTGTGGTGCATCTGGTAAGATCTCGTATAATAAACTGGACTGAGAATATATTAGCTCAAGTTGTTGAGCTCTCATGATGGCGTCTTCTTCGGAAAATACTCCCGACGTCACAACGTCTTTGGACAACTGTGGGACCAAAGACTTAAGGAACCACTCGAGTAGGAATGCTGGTGGGATTGGTACCTTAATTAAACTCTTTCGGCGTCTCCATTCTCGGATGTGATCAGAGATATGGTCCGCTTTAGTCTGTGAAAAATTGGTGAGCAATTCTGTGACAGCATCGTATGTCACAGGTAACTGGAAATGGTTTAGGAAAGCCATGGCCAATTCACTAAAGGAAGAGTATCTTGAGCAGTTGAGCTCAATGTACCATTTCACGACACTCCCAATGAGAGTACGTTGAAACAATCACAACTGTTTGGAGTCGTCTTTCAACGATTTAGATGAGCACCAAAGATGGAAGGTAGTCACATGATCTCTTGGATATTTGTTAGGCTTGGCTTCTATCTTTGGGATGTCCGAAGGCAACTTCATCGGCATAGGAGTCCAACATGGATCGTGACAGATAGGGTCATTCAACAACCTTGTCAAGTCTGGAAAATGCAAAGTTGCGAGGAAGGGTAGTTTGGGTTGTTGGTGATAACCTGGGAAAAAGGGGCTTGGATTTTGACTGGCACCAGGTTTCCAGGAGAAGTTTAGCTGCTGGCCCAGATTCTGGTAAAAAGCATGGCCATGGCTAGCGTATGGATTTTTCATGTGCGGAGACATCATCTGCTGATTTCCAAAATAGGACATAGATGGTTGGGCATGCATTACATTCGAAGGACTTTGGGAAGGATTTCCCCATGTCGGTCCCATGGGGATAGGCATAGTGCTTTGTCCGGGGTTCCATTGATTGTGAAAATAATTACCCTAGATCGGCATTCCTGACGAGGGAACAGATCCCTGCCAAGAATTCCAAGGCCCTGATGTGAAAGAAGTTCCTGGGTGTGCCCCCTGTGCAAGCATAGTACCCTGCATAGGAATAGATTGTACGAGACCGAGATTGCCCCCAGTTGGGAAAGTAGCTGATTAGAATGCGTTGTTACCAAATGCACCAAACAAAGAAAACAGTGTCGAACCTATAGACATGTTATGCGAAGGTGGTCCTTGACTCCCCGCTCCAAGTAAACTATGGTGTGCAGGTGGCCCGATGGATTGCTGATGCGTGCCACCGAGAGAAGGGGATGAAGGAGGTATATGACCTCCCCCGTAAGGGAAAGTGTTAAAAGGAGAAGGAGTGCCCCCCATGTGACCTTGCAGAGGAGCATTAGAGATCCCTACCCCAAGACCTGAAGTCTGTGAAGTGGAGTAGGAAAGTACAGAACTTGTACCTGAACTAGGCATCCCATATGAGAATAGAGGGCCTATCGCACTTGGTGTGAAAGGGGTTGTGGCCATCGCCATAGACAGAATCGGACCACTGTGCGATGTAGAGGTGGTCGACAACATGGTGGCTCATACTGGTGACGGTGGGTTAGCAGGTGGAAACTCTCCTGTGGTGACAACCGTAGTGGAAATTGAAGAATTCCCAAAAGGAGTAACAACATTTGTTTCCATTGCTGCGTGCGACACTGTCTGGCACTCATAAGGATGAATCGGTATGATGGTGGGTGTCGAAAGATCAATGGTGGAGGTTTCAACGAGACCAAAGGCTTTCGTACCAAGGTCTAAGATGGTCGATTCTCCTAGATGTTGGTCGGGCACAATTTCTTGTGACCCGATCGCTTCAAAAGACCCTTGTTGGTCTAGCTTTGGCCTTAGTGGTGGCGGGGGTGGCTCCAGTGTAACTGGTTGCAGGCCAAGATGCCTTCGTGACCGGTGGAGCTCGTGATCCTCCACTGTGTGAGAAGATCAAAGACACTCTAGGGAGTTCTAGTCATTCAAAAACAACACACACTAAAAAGGTCCCTATAAGATAAGACATGCAAACACTAAATTAATTGGAAGAATAGTTACAACAACCAACACTAGAGCAACTTACTGGTGCAAGTGCAACTCAAAAACGGAAGCACCCTCCGGGTATACTCTACAAAGTGTGGCCCAATGTCTGTCTTAGGCACCGCAGTATATCCCTGGAGTCACCTGTGTATATCCCTAGAAAATATAGGCAACTAGGTTGCCAGCTCCCAAACAGTCACCAGGCGGGTACAGTCAAAAGTCGGGTAGACCAAAATGAGCAGGGTATCGAGCCCGAAACCTGTCAAGGGTATCGAGAGAAAGTGGTATGGAAGACAACTAAGGACCTTTAATGGATTCGAGACCCATGAAGCTCCGTGGAAAATGAAATCGACGGAATCCCAAGACAAGCCCTCTATATGTGTTCTCCACTACAATTGGTCCAACTTTGGAGGGGTTATCTCCACTACCTTTCCACACGCGACCTCGTGTTTATCCCCTATTTTAGAGGGGGGTCCCGAATAAATTTCACAATAATAGACTTGGACACTCCCTAACTCAGACTCCAATGTTTCATTTTAATGGCCTTGAAGAGTTTCCTCTCCAACCTAATCCAAGGCCCTAATCCTGAACTAGTTGGTTAACCCTACAAACATAAAAGTCTAATGATTTTTAGATTTTAGCATTAATTTTATGGCTTGTCTTATGTCAAAGGTTATGAAAGCGAAACTAGCGATGTTTGAGATATGAAAGGAAAAATGAAAAGAAAGATGGAAAAAAAAAACTTCACTTAATGCAAATTTTAAACAACTTTTCAAATTTAGACAATTTTCTAAGATTTTTGAACAACAAACTCAAAATAGAATTTCACTACTACGAGCTACTTATGATCTAAGTAAACTGCAAAGAACTTATGAAAGAAAAGACTTTTCCCTGGTTACTAATGCAAAACAACACTTTTCAACCAAACAAGAAAATGAAAGATTTTTTTTTTTATTTGAATTCTCACAAAGAAAAAAAGGAAAAATATCAACAAGTCAAAAACCAAGAAAAAAAATTCTGGCCTAATCGTAGATCACAAAGAATCACTTCAAGAAATCACACACTAGAAACTTAAAAAAGGACTCTCACACTTGTCTAAAAACCCTAAATAACATCTTGATGAAAACTTTTAAATGAAAAAAAGAAAGCTATGGCTGAGATCAAACCTAAGCTCTTGACTTCTAAGACAGAGATTCAAGATCCTGAGAGGTATAACTCTCATCAAGGGAAAGGATGACTGCCTCTCCTTCAACAAAAACTATCCTTCACAGGCACACTACTGACATCTCAGCATCAAGCATGTGCACGCGAGCTGTGTAGAGCCAGAGGGCATGTACACGCGTGTTGGCCTTATACATGCTTTTTGAATCTCTAAAACTCTGAAACAAATAAAAATAGACAATCCAAACCAGGAAGAGACCACTGATATTAAGAACCAGGATCTCTTGAAGGCTTAGACACTTTCTTTAACAGAAAAAGAAAACAATGTAAGGAAAAAATTCGTAAAACAAATCAACTTGAGATGAACCCTAAGCTATAGACTGAGAAACAACCAAGACTAGAAAGAGTTCCAGAAAACCCCTGAGAATGACTGATTCTGATAGGGAAGAGGATGATTGCCTCAAAACTGTTCTGGAATCTACATGCTACTATTACTTCTTCAGCTAGCGTTTACACGTGATCTGTAAGAAAGTAGGGCGCAGGTACACGTGTGCAGACCTTATGCAGGCTGCGTGTACTTTTGTGTGTCTCGAAAAAAAATTACTGTCGAGCATAGGAACAGAGATAACTGGTATGGAGGACCAGAATATCTGTCAGCTCAGAATTTGCAGAAACTTCAAAGAACAGGAAAGAAAACCAGTCTTTTAAAAATATCCAAAAATATCTCCAGGAACCCTAGAGACTTCCCTAGTACGGTCGCCAATTCTGTTGTGGTGGGAAATCCCCCTCTGGACTAGCAAATAGGGTTATATTATGCATGCAGATATGACCAAAAGAAACCTACTTTCTACCTTCGTCCCAGACCTAATCCCCACTTCTTTTTAGCAAATACATGGTTAGACTAACATACCTTGTTCTGGATGTTCGATGTCGATCCTTCTTCACGCTTGATCGCTTGTTAGCAGCTCTCCTCCCAAAGATGACCTGCATACCAAACAAGCAACAAACTACACATGCATTTTACCTACAGACTAATGGGTTAGAGATTCAAACATGTATTTACTAAACTATGAAGAACTCATATAGTGGGACGGGAAAAGAATTTCTTTGTTATTAACTTTAATGAATCAACTTACAATGTCGAGACCAGCCACTACTCCATGAACTTGATCCTAGGCTCCTCTTCAAATGTCCTCCAACTTCTTTTCTTTGTATCTCTTCTTGCACAAGTATGGCTAAAGGGTTGGGACAATGGGAATGTGCAATTGGGCAGAGTTTCTTTACTCTTATTCTCCTCTTCCAAATGGGACCCCTAACCCTTCTTTTATAGGCTAGAAGAAGCTAGGTATTTGGACGAACCCTCGATCATGCATGGCCGGGAGTTTTAGTTAACTCACCCAAAGCTGTGTGTTCCGTCAACAACTTTCCTTTTTTCATGCTTTTGTAGGTCCACGCGGGTTGTTTTAGGTCAGCTAGTGTGTACACACGTGCAGTAATGGAGTAGGGTGTGTGGGCCCTTATAAAATAGGTTTTTTAAAGAGTTGTTCAGCAGTGATTTGGCAAAGAAGGGATCTGAGATGGCCTGATGCCAGGTAAGCATATATGGTGCAAATTAGGGTTATAACAAGTGCCTAATTTGATGGTACGTTGTTGCGGGTTATCAATCATCGGGACCTTAGATGCTCCCAATGAAGGGTCGGGACGAGAGAGGGATAATTGATCAACGATTACTATTTGGCCTTCATGACGAAAACATATTACATGATAAATGAAGGATACAACCGATGTCATTACATAAGTCCAACTTCGTCCCAACAAAAGGTCATATTTTAGAGGTGTGTTGACTACTTCAACCTCCACACACACATTGCTTCCCTCCAATTGCACGGGGAAGGAGGGAATTGTGCCATGCAGTCGAAACAGATGGTTGTCAAACACAGTTAACAATGTAGGAGATAGAGACAAATCGAGTTGACCAATAACCTTCCAACATGCCAACAACATCATGAAAGTTGGCATACCCTCATCTACCATCGTGCATAAAATATTTCGTGTCAACGATTTTGTGGCGTAAACCACTACTATATGGAAGGAGACGTGGTAAGGAAAATGAGGTTTGTGATCGTAAGGGTAAAAATGATAGCTCTCGATTTAATTGGCTCGGTGACACCTAAAGAAGACAATAATGTTTTTCTTTGTGAGGGGAAACTATGGATAACTTCCAAAGCAGATATCACACAAAGGGTTTGTGCAAGATCTTCAACTACAAAATAGTTTCGGGTAGCACTTTCATTCGGATTGTGAGAAGATTTCTTAAATTCACATTTAGGGATGCGAGTTGTTGTTTCTCCCATGGTATTCTCAATATGAAGAGGAGGCGATGGGTTGGAATATTCTTTTCTCTTCTCAGCAGATTTAGGCATTCTCTAATCATGAGCCCTGGTTTGAAGATGAGCATATGATGTTATCATGTATACATTTGTGGATCAAGTATTAGCATTATGCATGGGGGCACCCTGATTTACCCCAATCGCGGTTGTGGATGAGGAATCTTGTGTCATATTATTCCCTTAAGGGAAAGGGTTAGTTAACACAATAGGCTACTAATGTGCCAAAATCTTATGGGATTCCTCAATTCGAAGGAATTTATGAGTCAAGTGATCATCTGCACAAATCTTACAAAGAAACTTAACCTTTTTCTTCGTATTTTTTTCCTCACCAATATTGTTAGAAACCTTTTTATCCCCCTTAACCTTCTTTCCTTTACCCTTTATTTCCCCCTCGGACTATTGGTTCTCTTTGGTGTTCGTCATCTGCGCACTATGTACTTTCGACGTGTGGGTGGTGGGGGAAGTCATACTAGAAGTTTGTCTTTCCACAATCTGTTGCAACGACAACTGTTGCATTTGGTTGGAAAAATAATATGTGGGCTTACTTTGTGTTGAGCCTATTATACCATCAAAATGAGGCCCAGACTTCGGTTTTGTAAAGTCAAAGGTTGAACATGGTGCATCAGGAGGAATCTCATACAACAGACCTAATTGAGAATAAATCAATTCCAGTTGTTGATCCCTCATTATAGCCTCTTCCTCATAAAACACTCCAGAAGTTGTGACATCTTTGGAGACACAAGGAACCAAATACTTCAGGAACCACTCAAACAAAAACACAGGAGGGAAATTTAATTTGATCAAGCTCTTCCGGTGACACCATTCTTGGATGTGATTGGATATATGGACGACCTTAGTCTACTCAAAATTGGCTAGCAACTATGTGTCGACATCGTATCTCATTGGTAGCTGAAAATGGTTTAAGAAAACCATTTCTAGATCGTTAAATTAAGAATAATTCGAGCCATTGAGCTCAATATACCACTTCGAAAAACCCCTATGAGAGTGGGTTGAAACAAGCACAACTTGATGGAGTCATCATTCATGGAGTTGAAGGAGCACCACAAGTGAAAAGTTGTAACATGATTGCCCAGATATTCGTCGGGCTTGCCTTCAAATTTTTGTATGTCTGAGGGAAACTTAGTCGGCATAGGAGGCCAATGTGGATCATAAAAAATAGGATCATTTAAAAAGATTGACAAGTCTAGAATATGAAGAGTTTCCATAAAGGGTAACTTAGGTTGTGGAGGATTTAAAGGAAAATATGAACCTAGATTTTGGCTGGCACCAGGTTGCTAGGAAAATCTTGCGTGGTGACCAGGGTTCTGGTACAAATCAGGGTTTACTTGGCCAATATAAGGGGTTTGTGCATTAGTATGCATCATTGACGGATTCAAATAATTTTATGACATACCTTGGGTAGGTATTTCTCCTTGCATGGTATTCCAAAAATATTTCTTGGGGTTTCCCCCATTCGATCCTCATGGAAGAGGAATTGAATCTTGCCAGGGGTTCCACTAAGCGTGGGAGGGGTTTCCCCCAATAGACATCCCTTGTAGAAGTATAGAACCATGCCATAGATTTCCAAGAACTTGAGAGGAGAAGGCTCTTGTCATCACTCCCTGTGAAGGAACAAAGTCTTGCATGGGGTTTGGTTGATTGAGAAAGGGGTTTCCCCCTCAAGAAAATGAGGAAAATGAGAAAGTGTTATTTCCAAAAGAACCAAATAACGAGAAATGAATAGACCCAACTAGAGTCATAAAGGACTGATACCCTTGAATCCATCCATTAAACAAACTGAAACTAGCACTAGGCCTAGATGGTTTCTGAAAATCACCTCTGAGTGAAGGGGACGGAGGAGGGATATGGCCCCCACCGTAAGGGAATGAATTCTACGGAGAAAAATCCCCCCCAAGGGATCCTTTCAAGGGAGAATTAGAACTCCATGCCCTCAAACCAATGGCCTGTAAATTAGAGTAAGTTGAAGTTGAGATTGTATCGAAACCTTCCATCCCACATGTGAAAGGAGTGCCAGATGTATTCTATATTATAGAGGTATGAATAGTGGTTGAAGCCATGGAAGAGACTATGCCACTTCCAGAAGGGGTAGCTATATGACTAGAGTTATTCCTTGTAGGTGAAGGTGGGGGAGGCGGTATGACGCCCCCTCCACTTGCGAACAGGATTGGAGTATGAGGACTCCCATTAGATGTAGAGTTACCCACTTCCATAGCTAGTCGCCCATCGAGACGACAATCAAGAGAAGACACCTTAAGAGGGAATACCTGAACAAGGATTAGTGTTGAAAGATCAGTGATCAGAGGGTTTTTGTTCCTAAAGCCTTCATCTTCGAGGTCAGAAACGCTAGTCTCCTCTGGTGAAATAATGTCTTCTCTATGAACATAATCGGGCACAATTTCTTGTGGCCCACTAACTTCAGAAAAACCTTATTGATCTAATTTTCACCTTAGCGGTGGAAATGGTGGCTCCAAAGTTATCGACGGAAGGCCCTTGATCCTACACAACAAAGATATTGATCTTTCACTTTGTGAAATTATCAACTGACAATCCAAGGTAAATCTAGGGAGAAACACAGAGCACACGCTACAAAGTACCTAAAGGTAAATCAAGCAATCAATAGAATGGCAGGAAGAACAGTTACTACAACCAACACTAGAGAAACTTACCGATGCAAGTGTAACTCAAACACAAAAAATCCCTCTGTGTATACTATGAAAAGTGTGATTTGACATCTATCCTAGGTACAACGGTATACCCCCGCAGTCACCTATTTGAGTCCCTATAAAAGGAAACTAGGTGTTGGATTACTGAGAGGGGGGTTGAATCAGTAATAGAGAAATTTAATCCTTTTTCACCATAAAATGCAAGTGTTATATCAATGTAGCATTATCATCCAATAGTTGCAGAGTAAATAAACAATGAACAAATGAGCAATCACACACATACACAGTACACCAGTGTTTTACGTGGAAACCCAAAGAGGGAGAAAACCACATAATGATTTTTATTATATGTCTTTAATAATTACATTCATTGGAACCACCAAATTCCTTTGTTTTCCAGTTGCAACTGGAAGGAGGCTCAAACCCCCTAGTTTCTCAGGCTACAACCTGAGGGAAGATCCAACTACCCAATTCTTTGGCTACAACCAGAAGGAGGCTACAACCCCCTATGTTCTCTGTCTACAACCGGAAATTGGCTACAACCACTTGTCCTTGCCCCATCCAACTACCCTGACGTATAAGTAGAACGATGGAACCATTGTCACACTATCACTGTGAGATATACTGTTGTAAACCTGTACCAATCAACCTGCACCAAACAACCTATACCAATAACCTGAACCATGCATCAACCTGTACCTCACCATGTAATCAACTTGTACCATAAACAAGTGCATCAACCATGCACCAACTTGTACCAAACAACCTGTAATCAACCTGTACCATAAACAAGTTCATCAACCATGCACCAACATGTACCACAATGTGTGTCATCAACGAGTGCATCAACCATGCACCAAATATGTACCAATCATGCATCAAATACACTTAAATGATGACTCATCAATATGTACCAACATCATCAACTATACACCTCATGTATGTGTCNAATCCTTTTTCACCATAAAATGCAAGTGTTATATCAATGTAGCATTATCATCCAATAGTTGCAGAGTAAATAAACAATGAACAAATGAGCAATCACACACATACACAGTACACCAGTGTTTTACGTGGAAACCCAAAGAGGGAGAAAACCACATAATGATTTTTATTATATGTCTTTAATAATTACATTCATTGGAACCACCAAATTCCTTTGTTTTCCAGTTGCAACTGGAAGGAGGCTCAAACCCCCTAGTTTCTCAGGCTACAACCTGAGGGAAGATCCAACTACCCAATTCTTTGGCTACAACCAGAAGGAGGCTACAACCCCCTATGTTCTCTGTCTACAACCGGAAATTGGCTACAACCACTTGTCCTTGCCCCATCCAACTACCCTGACGTATAAGTAGAACGATGGAACCATTGTCACACTATCACTGTGAGATATACTGTTGTAAACCTGTACCAATCAACCTGCACCAAACAACCTATACCAATAACCTGAACCATGCATCAACCTGTACCTCACCATGTAATCAACTTGTACCATAAACAAGTGCATCAACCATGCACCAACTTGTACCAAACAACCTGTAATCAACCTGTACCATAAACAAGTTCATCAACCATGCACCAACATGTACCACAATGTGTGTCATCAACGAGTGCATCAACCATGCACCAAATATGTACCAATCATGCATCAAATACACTTAAATGATGACTCATCAATATGTACCAACATCATCAACTATACACCTCATGTATGTGTCAACTCATCAACTACTTGTCTCAACCATGTACCCAACATGTACCTCAACCAAAAACCCTCATCAATTTCATCATCCAAATCGGATTTGTAACTTTGTAATATACTTGGTGTATATGATCACATACTTGCAAACCTTCCTTAACTTTAACAACAAGAGACTAGAATTTTCATCAAACTTTACTTTAGTCTCACATGACTAACTTTGGATTACTCAAAAACCCTAACTTGCAATAATCATAACTATGTACTTGTAATGAATAAATATCTGAAAATGGTGCACAATGTTCTTCAGTTTCGTTTATGCAATTCCTCCAGATTTCACTACTTGGAACTTCTCAGAAAAGGAGTTATAGAAAAAATGGCATACCTTGTTTAATTATGGTTTATTCTAGAGAGAAAACTTGTAAATAATTCCCCACACGGAATATTTGTTGTATGGATCTAAACATTGTACACAGAATACTACAGACTGTACTATAACCAATAAATTTCGTCTTACTAAATTTGGATCTGTTATGAAGAAGTTATGATGTTTTTACCTAAAACACTTGTTTTAGACTAGTTTCAGGACTAGCCCCAAACCATATTTTCCACAGCATGTAACTCAAAAATACAATGACGCACAAGTTAAAATTTGTATCACATCTACTTGGATATGTTTCCTCATTGGCCTCCCAATTTCACAGTCTGAATAATTTTAGAAAAAATGTTATTTCGAAAATGGTGAGATGACATGTAAATAACATATCTTAGAAAGCATCATCAAAAGAATTTATCCTCCCTTGAATTATGACCTTCTTTACTTCACCTTCCCTCTGAAATTTGGCTTAGGTATCCTTTGGTTACCTCAGTCACCTATAGATATGAAATATTCTCAAGTGTTATTAAAATTAGAGAGCCTTGCCTCTTATTTATACTTTCATGTAGCTTCCTCAAGGGGTTACCTTTTAACCATCTTAACCCACTTTCCTTATTTTAGGGTTAACCCACTTCTAACC
>SNQJ01S0035937.1:40514-68745 GCA_010110895.2 Picea sitchensis | reverse complement strand
CTGATTAAGTCTAGTGTCTTAGTGAAGTTAATAATTTTTTCTACAGTTAGTCACCTAAAATTAGGTCTCAGTCCCTTAAGGATGAGAACCTCTGCAACTCTGTTAAATATGGGGTATTTGAATG
This sequence comes from Picea sitchensis, assembly GCA_010110895.2. NCBI lineage: Eukaryota > Viridiplantae > Streptophyta > Pinopsida > Pinales > Pinaceae > Picea > Picea sitchensis. Next base: position 68,621 of record SNQJ01S0035937.1, on the reverse strand, counting down.
TTTTGAGGGTCATATTTTTGGGGGAAAGGATAACACTACATCAGACTGGTTGGACCTATTCTATGGATGGATTAAATTTCTCTACCTAGTGAACATACTCTTGATGATAGTGTTTCATTCAAATCTTCATTTGTTTTTATTCTTATCTTGAATATAGTTTTTGATTTGTGCAAAGTACATTTCATTTCCTTTTAGCTATTGTATAACTTATTTTTACTGATATGCAACCTGTCAAACAACTAATGCTTTGGTGAAGATTTGTTTTTATTGCAACCTATGGGAGAAATTGTGTTTTTAATACATTTTTAATGTCTTGAAATGATATTTTAAGTATTGAACTTCTTGCAGCAGATTATTCATTGAGTAGTCTGTTGCTTCCCTTTGTTTTCTATTATTTCACTGGTCTGCCATTAGTGTGCCACCAACCAAGGAGGACACTCATCCATATCATTTTTCCACGCCAACCTTTCTTTTTTTTTGGTAGAACAACCCTTTGACCAACCAACAAAAAATTAAAAGAAACAACCATTCTATACTGATAGGTGGCCTAGCTTTTCCCTTTAGCAGTCAGGTGCAGACCTCAGGACCAACCTCTTCTGGCGTTGTTTCCAGGGAACAAAGTAATGAAACATCTTTCCCCAGGAGAACGACAATTGATCATCTCTGACATTTGATGGTGAAAAAATATCAGACACAGATATACTTCCATCTTTCACCTGACTACTTCACTGCATAAAATCTAAACAAGAAATACTGGTGCCCAGAAAAGGATTCAACAGATCCAAAACTAAGCATAGTAAAGCCTCCAAGGCTCATTCTAATCATGAGAATAACACAATAGTCTCTGAGCTAGATAGGAAACTAAGGAAATCCACTGTAGCTAAGAGGTATACTGCCCCCCTCAAGGGTAAAGCTTCACACAAAGAGCCTATGCCTAATCACAATCACAAGTAGCTTGAATTTGATAGCCTTGAGAATCATAATTATAAAGGAGCTCAGACATATTCAACTCCCGATTCCACTTCAACGTCCAGCCCTGCATCTACCCCTATATCTCCCATAAATCTCCAGATTCCTATTATTCAATCCATGGCCGTTAATATGATGGATGCCATAATTGCTTCCAGATATGCACCCCTATTTCTGCTTGTAGGCTTGCATGCCTTCCCAACCACAAATTACATGAAATATTTACCAAGATATAATGGGGAAGGTGAAGTAACTGTTGAGGAACATCTGGTAGACTTTTACACATTTGCAAACAACTTTAACATTGATTATGAAGATTTGTGGATGAGGTTGTTTATACAGAGTTTGGATGGGGAAGTCAGAAAATGGTTTAGGGGTCTCCTTCCAGCTTCCATTGTAGATATTGAGGTATTAGATGAAACTTTCATAAAACAATGGGGAGATAGGAGATATTACCTCTACCACATCACTGAGTTTGGGGCCCTAAAGAGAAAGAGTGGTGAATCCATTTCACATTTCACCAAGAGATTTAATAATATGTATGGTAGAATCCCAGATGAAATCAAACCAACTGAAGCCTCTACCAAGATCACTTATGCTAATGCATTTGATGTAGAGTTCTCCCTCCTCCCGAGAGATAGAATATTAACCACACTATTGTCCATGCAGAAAGCAACCATTGAAGTCGAATCTAATATTTTGGCATCATACAAACTAAAGAATAGATCTAATAAAGAGAAGAAAAAATAGAGAGAGGATGTCCCTACCTCCTCTAACTCGGCCACATCTAATCCAAATCTTGATGAAATAACCAAAACTTTGAAGGATCTGACTTCTGTAATAGCTAAGCTAAAATGGGAATTCAAACAACCAAACAAATCTTTTCAAGGGGATGAAAATAGAAATCCAAACCAATTTAGAAGGCCTAATGATGCCCCCAAGTAATGCAGAGAGAAAGGAGAAATGATGATGATCAAAGGGTAGTGCCCCCTTTCCAAAACAATTAGATTGAGGAGATATATGCAGACATTGATGTTGTGGATGATATTGTTGTTCTTTTCAATGAAACGTATTATTATACCAGTCACTTAACACAACAAGAATATGAGGTAGCACAATTTTCAAATCAGTTTGATGATCATATAGGGGAGGAGGGAGATATACGAGGCCAATCCCAAAATAAATATGATTTGAGGACAAGAGTAGGGGATCCCAAAGCCACTACCTCTAATCAAAACAAAAAGGCTGGAGTCCTTCCCAAGTCAAATACAAAGAAAGATATGTCATCTAAAGCTCAACAACTTCCCCCATATAAACCTACAGTCTTGGAAATAAAGGAAGCTGATAGGTCACCAACCTCTTTCATCCTAGAACATGAGTTGAGCAAGATCAAGATCCCTGTGCCTTTGACAAAATTGATGAAGAATGAACCTTTCAAAAAATCTATCATGAAAGTTCTGTAGCCAACTACTCTTGGTGTATCTTCTGATGTAATTAGTTTGTAGGATGAAAACCCAACCATTACTATGGGCCCTCACATTGAGGATGTCTCTGATGCTTCTCCACTATTCTAAATATCTTTGAATGTTCATGATAAGATCCTGCATAAATGTCTTATGGACTCTGGAGCCTCACACAATGTTATGCCCAAAGTTGTTATGGAATAACTAGGTCTGGATATCACCAAACCTTACCAAGACATGTACTCCTTTGATTCTGAGAAAGTGACATGTCTGGGAATGATTAAATATATGGTAATTTCTTTTGCAAAGTTACCAATGAAGAGTGTAGTGATGGACATTGTGGTGGCCAACATTCCCCTAAAGTTTGACATTCTCTTATCCAGAACTTGGGCTTAAAATGTTGGAGGATCATTACAAATGGACCTAACTTATGCCACCATTCTTGTGTTTGAAGGTGAACATAGGAGGATATACAAAGATGTAAGGTTAGCCTACATAGTCAGTGATCATCAGAACCCAAGAAATCACCCCATTTATGTTATAGCAAGATTTGCCTCACCATTACTATCTTGTAGAGAGGGCCTTTTTCCATTTCCCTATGCAGACTTATCAACCCCATATTTGATAAATCCAGAGCCGAAATTATATATTTTTCCACATATATGCTACCTAACTGCTTTGCAAGATGCATGTATGCTTGTTGCTCCACTAAAGCTTGCGTATATCGGGATTTCTGCCAGAAAATACAAAATGAGGTCGGGTTTCCATGTCATGACAAATGATCTCTGATCTTTGGCCTTCCATATACTGGAAACGTTCCAACTGGGCCCTTCATTTGCATTCTGGAGGCTATAAGAGAACAATTTCGAGCTATGGAAAAAGAGAGAGAAAGCATTCAACTTTGAGAGCAAAGTTACTCTGGACAAATTACTTCATATTGAGTTTGCATCCCTTTGTCCCTCAAGTCTGAACACAGTGTTCAACCCCCAAGCTCTTCCCTTATTGTCAAGAGGATCTCATTATCTCTTTTCTATGAGCTTGCCTTTGGTGGAGGATTGAAGTGGTGGAGACCCAGTTGGAAGGAACTTGGTTTCTTGGTTTCGAACCGTGTTGACACAGAAGTTTGTAATGTTGATACTTCTGTTGATCAATTATTAATAGAAATACTCCTTTCCCATCCTATCTATATCTTGCAAATATATGATTATTATCCATGCACATGTTTGTAATGTTTATTAATGGATTGTGCTATTTGATGTGCTAACGCATTTTATATACCGTCACTATATACTTGCATCGCTTGTTTGTTGAGAACTTCTTACAGGTGTAAAGCTTTGGGTCAAAGTGCTCAACGGTGGAATGATATCAAACGATTGGATCGAGGTAGGCTTCTTCCTCATATTGCACATTAGTTTATATAGCACATGTTGGAATTGAGTGGATTTCTGCAGTCATACCTGTCTGTTGTGGTTTACCCTTGGCCATAGAGAGTTTTTCCCTTGTAACGGAATTGGCGACTCCATTGGGGAGAGATCTTCCTTCTAAGGGTTGAAGTAGTTTTCCTTCTTACATTTCTCTTTTGCCTTTGTATTTCTTGTCGTATCAAAGTTGGACAGAGTCTCTTCACTCTGTGTCTGATTTTTCAGCCTTTTAACCTTGCCTAGCCTTGTTTTAAAAGATATACACCCTTTTCCCCCTGACAACTTCTTGTATACGCTTGTTGTCCCACTACAAGAGGCGTATATATTCCCTTTTCTCTTGAACAAGAGCGTATACCACTTCCCCCCTTGCTTGTTTTCTTGGTTTAGTGACTGCTGGGTAGGTTTTGAGGATCACTGAGCATTCTTAGGTCTCTTTGGTACCTGTTGAGATTATCTGGGATGACATGAAACCTTTTTGGAGTTGAATTTTTGGGCGATGTCTTTCTCTTTGTTTTCGTTTTTGATTTGTCCTTGGTAGTTGGGTTGTCTGCTTAGCTGCTTGGTATTCTGCTCGAGTGATTGCTTTTATACATAATAGAAGTTATATATCAAGTCTCTCAGTCCATGCATTTTCTTTTTTAATACATTGAAAATACAAAAAATAGGTATTTTGCATTGGTTGGTATTTTTTGTCTTGAAACCTTTATCATTTGCTTAGCATATTTAGCGAAAGATTGCATTTTACTTCTGAGTTGCAGAGTTAAAATTGAAAATTGCACTGTTTTTATTTATCATATCATTCACTAAAAAGTTAAGGTTAGGCTTTGCATTATATCTATTTTTATTTTCATGCAGAGTCATAACACCATGAGTTTCATTTCCATACCTCTTTGAGTAATCACGACCAATAAAATTTATGCTTTAAACTAAAATTGATTAGTCACAATTTTATTTTTAGGGTGCACAAACTAGCCTAGGATTTAGTGCCTTGGAATAGGATTTTGTGAGTAAACTTCTTCAAGGAAATTAAATCAACTTATGTGTCTGAGACAGGGAGTTGAGAAATCCATTGTATAATTGGTAATATCAGGAGGCTCCGCTCACATCAGAGTTAATCACGAGGTCGCGCGAAGTTAGTTGAAGGGATAACCCCTAGATACTCACCTAGCGTCAAAGATATTTTTGTGGATTTATTTGTATTTGGGGATCTTGCTAGTGCCCATACCTCTATGAGAGGAGGTGCTTTCAAGGTTTCGGGTTTCGCTACCCTGCCAATACGATGATCTTGAGTGAGATAGGGGTCGGACAACACACAGCCTTTATGGAGGATTACCTCTCCGGGGGGGTCTGACCAACTGTTTTTAAGCCTACGAGGGCCCTTATAACTGATTGTGTTACCTCCAAACTTTAGCAGGGACTCTCAGGTCCCTCTTGGACGAGACTTACCTTCCTTAGCGAGGGAGGCCACTTAGCCACTTTAGCCCATTTGCATGCATATTGGCCGTTTGATTTTTTGGTATGCTCTTTGATTACTAGTTGGACTTAGGATATATTTTTATTTGTTGAGATTCATAAGTCATCATGGAGTCAGACCAACTCCCTCGTAGGTCCCGTCAGTTGTTACAGTTACCACCAATTTTCGAGCTATTGCCTTCTAAAAGGCATAGAGTTATCAGGAGTGGTACACACACATCCACTTTTCAGACTTGTGATCCCACAAGGATGATTACTGAGTCTAGTCTTCAGAACACTGGGATTTTGTCGACTCCCAATTCCACTATAGTTAATTGCACTCCTTCGACACTTGCAACTACTACAGTTGCAGTGCCATAGGCCTACACTAGTACTATGGATTGGCCTATAGTCAATGCTTTGTCTATTGCCTCTAACCCTTTTGGGGGTTTTGGCCACTCGCTTAGTTACAATGTTCAGACCATCCCCATGGCTACTAGTCCATTTTCTTATGGTATGCCAAGTTTCACTTCACAGTTTTCGACTGCCATCCCAGCTACTGGCCATAACGCTAGCCTTGGACTTGGGGGCACCACACCTCCTTACACTCCCTTTCCGTTTGGTAACTCTGATGTTCCCCAAGTGAATCCTAATGTAGGAAGTGTCCCCTTCCCTAACCCCGTGTCTAATCCTTCTATGGCTAGATGGAACAACCAAGCTGGCAGACAAGTTCCACCCTATATCCCTATCCCTTTAGTGTTGAATTCGACCAATAATTTTTGCATAACAAATCCACTTCAATCCTACAGATTCCCACCTAGAGGAAGTCAGTCTTATGTCTTGGGCACCCCCCAACTTGGATCTAATCTAGTTGGGGGCAGTTTTAACAACCCTCAGTTTGGAGATAATCCAACTAGAGGCAATTTTGATAACCCTTATCAGAACATTCTTGCTGGAATGATGCCCAATCTATATTTCACGAATCCGCCTAGAGGAGGGTCTTTTAATTCCAAACAAGGTTTTGGTCCTTACCAGAACCCTGGATGGAACACATCTCCTAATACTCAGTCTTTTGCAGGAGGATGGGGTTAGGTGTCACAACCCTGTATTCCCTTTCTGACCACGCTTACTCTGCCAGATTTGTCTAAACTAATGAACGACCCGGTGAGTCATGATCCCACATTTCTCCCTGTCCCCACCAAGCTTCTATCAAACATTCCAAAGTTTGAAGGTAAGAATGGCGAGGACCCTGGTGATCACCTCACTACTTTTCACCTCTGGTGCTCATCGAATTCTTTGAATCACGATTCTATTAGATTATGATTGTTTCAGCGCACTCTTATCGGGATTGCATCACAATGGTATATTGAGCTACCTAGGGGAACATATGGTTCTTTTCAACAGTTAGTGCTAGCCTTTCTTAACCATTTTCAACTACCTGTTCGTTACAATGTTGGCCTTGAACTTTTGTCAACTTTACGCCAGGGTTCCGACACTCATATTTTAGACCATATCCAGGAATGGCGTAGGTGAAGATGATTAGTTAAGACTCCCATACCGTCGACCTTTCTTTTAGAATGGTTTTTAAAATCGTTGCACGCTCCTATTTCAAAGGACGTTGCTACTTATGGGATCTTCAGCGAGGAAGAGGCCATTTTTAGAGCCCAACAATTCGATTTGATCTATGCTCAGTCTGGGATGTTATACCAACTTTTTCCTGATGCATCACGGTCGAATCATGATCCTAGACAGGGTCCTAGGCCCCATGCTGATGGCATTTTTGGGTCCACCAATGTAAAGTCTGCAGACTCAACAACGAAGTCTGCTGGAGGACCAGCTTCATATGGATCCTCCAAACCCACCCAATCGGTGGATGTACATTCTGTGCAGTCGTTGAAAAACCCAAATGGTGACCAACAACCAGATGGGAATAAACGAAAAGGTCGAAATAATCGTAGAGGTGGGAAGAATAAACCCAAGGACAAGAATAATAATGGAAAATAGAATGATAATGCTGGAGAGGGCACGAAAGAAAAGCGTAAGGTTAAGTTTCCTTGTAAGCTTTGTACAAATGATCACCTTACACACTTATGCCCCAAACTTGCAGAAGCTACGAGGATTTTAAATCTTCTGCCCACTGTGCTAACGAATCCTTTTCCTCACAACCAACACTTAGCCTCGAGTTCTTTGAACGCCATAAATGCGTCTGGTGGGAGTCAAAACCCACCATCGCAAGATGGCGACCGTGTTTGTATCAATATGGTCGACGCAAAAATCGATATAGCCACTCGCTCTCGATATTATGACTCTTCAAAATCTAGTACCAGCCTAGAAGCTCCTCCTCCACCCTCGGAGATGAATTTACAGATCGAGAAACCAGAGGCACCACCTCGTATTCCGAAAGGAGTATTCAAGCGCTCTACCCATAACCCTAATGCTAAAGCCACCCAAAAATACTCTATTGTTGAGGATCTGGGCCAAACACCTTGCGCGATGTCCGCTTTGGAGGTACTCCAGATGTGTCCATCATAGAGGAATGCCTTACTCTCTGCCTTAGGAGCTCTAGAACCTAGTGGCTCAAAGATCATCAAGTTTGATTTCATGGATGTGAAGCCTCGCCTACCCTACCATGTGGGTTTCCAAATCCACGTGGAGTATTGTAAATATACCATCAAACGAGAAGTCATTGATGAAGGTGTTGCCACTTGCATTATGTCCTTAGCCTATTGGAAAGCTATCGGTTCTCCAATCCTTTCAAAGTTGTTGACCATGTTGACCGCATTCAACGGTCATTCCTTCTTCCCTCATGGTATTCTCCCCGCCTTTCCGGTCCAGTTAGGTGGGAAGACGATAGAAGTGGAAGTAGAGGTAGTTGATGCACCTCTCGATTATAACATGTTACTAGGTCACAATTGGACTTATTCTATAGTCGTCGTCGTATCGTCCGTTTTATGCACACTTTGTTTTCCTCATCAAGGGGAGATTGTGACGATCGACCAATTATCCTTTACGTACTCTAGCCCGAATGCATCTGTTGGACCGTCGATCCCTATGGTTGACAATTCTTAGCTGGCAACTGAGAATATCAGTGTCGGAATGTATTCTTCCCTCATGGGTACTTTCGACTTCTCGACACCGATTCACCACATTTACGCCATTTCCAGTACGCCCGCTTCAGTAGAGAGGTCCATCCCTTTATGCACTTCTTATTTCAGTGACCCTTGTAACCTAACTTCTCTGACTTCATTGATTGAAGGTCAGTCGCATGCTGGCATGGCTATGCCACTATCGACAATCGAGATTGCATATCAAGATATCCTTGACTCTTCTGCTGATCCCGATCTTGTTCCCTCGCAGACGGTTGAGGAGGATCCAGTTCTCAGGCCTGTGTGGGCCACTTCGTTATCTTGTTCACATGATTTCTTGGATGAGACTTTGCCTTCAGACGAAGCCATCCTTGAAGCCATGAATGTTTTCGAGAGACCTTGGGATGATATGCATCATCGATCTTATTTTCTCCCATGTCTTGAAAAAATTGAGCAGGATGATTTTAGATCTACCCTGAGTGAGATAGTCGGTCACGTCATAGTTCCACTTGATACACATGGCATTTACATCGAAGGGAATATGGCGATTATTTCTCCCACCGTTCAGATCGATATCTCTTGTACCCTTGGCAAGATTGAAAACGTAAATATAGGTGCAGATTGTTTGCCAGAAGAGATTTTGATCTACACCAACCTCTTCAAAGTATTTTGAGACGTATTCGCTTGGTCATATGAAGAGATGATAGGGATCGACCCCCATATTGTTGAACATGAGATTAGGACTTACCCAGATGCTAAACCTGTTCGACAACGTCTTAGAGCTATTAATCCTAGGAAGGCCCTCGCTATTAAGGAAAAGGTAGAGAAGCTACTTAATTCTGTCTTTATGTACCTGGTTTCCTTGTGGTATCCAACCCCATTCCCATGAATAAAAATAAAGGAACCATCTGCGTGTGTATGGACTTTCGCGACCTGAACAAGGCATGTCCTAAAGATAACTTCCCCATGCCTTTCATTGATTAGATTCTCGATGAGTGTGCGGGAAGCGAAATATTTTCCTTTATGGACGGATTTTCAGGCTATAACCAAATCTAGATCAAACCCAAAGACCAACATAAGATGGCACTCATATGTCCTTGGGGCACGTTTGCATACCGAAAAATGCCTTTCGGCCTGAAAAATGCCGGAGCAACCTTCCAACGAGCCATGATTTTCTCTTTTCTTGATCTCAAACACATAGTCGAAGCTTACCTCGATGATCTTGTTGCTCACTCTTGCAAGAGAATGGATCATGCTACGCACCTTCGACTGGTTTTTGAAAGATTCCGCCACTATAGAATTTGACTCAACCCTCATAAATGCATCTTTTGCGTTAGATCTGGACGTCTCTTAGGATTCTTAGTCTTCAATACAGGGATCATGGTAGATCCACTTAAGGTTGAGGTAATTCTTCAGTTGCCTCCCCTGCGCACGGTTAGACAACTTCAAGGTTTATAGGGGAAAGCTAACTTTTTGCTTCGGTTTATTGTGAATTATGGCAATATCACTAAGGGTTTCATGTGCCTATTGAAGAAAGACACCCCGTTTATCTGGGATGAGCGATCCCAACAATCTTTTGACGCTTTAAAGAAAGCCATGGTATTAGCCCCTCTACTAAAATCGCCTGATTAGAGTAGAGATTACTTGTTGTATATCGTTGCGTCTGAAGAGACCATTGGCATGGTTCTAGTTCAGGAGGATGATGAGCTCCGTGAGCACGTCATCTACTATCTTAGTCAAAATTTAGCTGGTCCTGAACGAAATTACTCACATGTTGAAAAGATAGCTTTGGCTGTCGTCCACGCAGTCCAACGTTTACGACACTATATATTGCTTTGAAAAACTACTGTGGTTTTCGATGTTAATCCATTTCAATATGTCCTCACTAGACATATCATAGGTGGAAAATATAATAAATGGATTTTCATCCTAAAAGAATTTGATCTCGACTTTGCTTCGGCCAAGTCCAAGAAATCACTAGTTTTTGCAGAGTTAAGATCTGATTTCCCATGATTAGATGAATATGTTATTCATGTCAATTCATTCATGGATGAACAAATTTTACCTGTCTCATCGTTCGACCCCTGGTATGGAGATATTGTTTTATATCTTAAAACCTTGAAGTTCACTCAACATCTCTCGTGAGATGATCGACGACGTGTTAGATACAAAGCCAAAAAGTATACAATCATCAGTGACACTTTGTATCATCGAGGAATAGATAGCATCTTACGTCGTTGCTTAACTCATGAAGAAGCCGAGTTAGTCCTTAATGATTTCCACAAAGGGGCTTGTGGCGGTCATCTATCCAGGATTGCGACAACCCAAAAAATCTTGCGAGCCGATTACTTCTAGCCCACCATCTTAAAAGATTGTATTGAAGCGATTAAGAAGTGCCACCCCTGCCTGGTGTTCACTCAAAAAATGCGCTCGCACCCAACCCCTCTCCACCCAGTCATTACCGTCGGCCCCTTCACTAAGTGGGGAGTAGATTTTGTTGATTGCAACCCAACTTTGGCTGGGGGGCATCAACACATTATTGTGTCTATCGACTACTTCACCAAGTGGGCCAAATCCATGCCTACCATGAAATCCGATGGGAAGACTACAACTTTTTTCGTATTCAACCAAATTATCACTTGGTTCGGTATCCCGAGTGAGATTGTCACTGATCATGGCAGTCATTTTCAAAATGAAATGATGATAGAACTAGCCTCTAAGCTGGGGTTTAAAAATGATCACTCATCTCCTTACTACCCCCAGGCAAATGGGAAAGTAGAGGCCGTCAATAAGTCTCTCAAGACCATTTTGCAAAAAACTATTAGCCGAAGCAATTCCAACTGTCACATCATGTTATATCCCTCACTTTGGGCATACCGAACCTTGATTAATACTGCCACTGGTTTTTCTCCTTTTCAGTTAGTACACGTTGTGGAGTCAATACTTCCCGTTGAATTCCAAATCCCTTCTCTCAAATTGGAAGTTGAGCTCCTACCTGACACTTCAGATTTAGAGCGACGCCTTGTACACCTAGAGAGTCTTGATGAGCAACATCTAGATGCCTTTACGACTATTGAGGCAAACAAGAAATGTGTCAAGGTTCAGTATAATAAGTCTGTCTATCCCTGGTTGTATGCTGAGGGTGACTTGGTCCTCTTGTATGACTAAGCCAAAGAACCTCCAGGGGCAGGCAAGTTTAAACCCATGTGACACGGTCCTTATATCGTGTGACGTGTTCTAGAAAAAGGAGCCTAAGAGTTGGAAGATTATGAAGGGAATAAATTAGCTGAGCCTAGAAATGGGCTCTACCTAAAAAAATATTACACTTGAGCCCTGGGCTTGGGCAAAAACCTTTGTATACTAATGTAAATTTAGTGTATATACACCTTTTCCCCTTTTTTGTCTTTGGCTTGATTATCAAGTTTTCCCTTTTGTTGGCAGATGTCAATGGAATCTTTGGTCTATGTAGGATTCACAGACGGAGCTAGTCGTCATACGTGGAACTTAACTTCCGTTGCTTGGGTGATTTACTCATCCAAGGGTTTGATGGTATCTTTAGGTGGCGCATGCCTAGGGCCATCCATGAATAATGTGTTCGAATATAGCGCCGTTATAGAATTATTGCATGATGCTATCTCACATGGTATTCTCTCTATAGAGGTGTGCCTGGATTCTCAATTAGTCATACGTCAGTTAAATGGTTGTTACCATGTGCGTGATCCGACGTTAATCCGTCGATTCCTACGAGTACGTCTTTTAGAACAAAAAATTGATTTTATTACATATTTTCACATTCCTAGAAGTTCTAATCATGTATCCGATGCCTACGCTAATTATGTTTTGGATTGGAATTTGTCACATTAATAAAGCAAAGAATACCATTAAATCAATGTACACATTGTAAGATATAAGTACAACCGAAGATCCCTCTTTTTATATTTCCAAAAGATATGGTGTTTTATATTACAAAATTGGGGCTAAAACCCTCAAAAATACATATACAACCAATATACATGTCCTATGACGTCTACACCTGTGGCACTGGATGAGTCTCATGATAGAAAACCACAGTGTTGGAGAGACGTCGGAAGAGTCATACCCATGCTCTAGGTACACTGACAACCTGCCTCTACATGGCTTCAGGTAGATCCTCCACCTGAACCATAGGAATCCTCTGTGTCAAACATGACAGGTTGCCCTGCATGTTCTGAAGGACTCTCTCCGCCTCTCCTCCCACTGCCTCATTTTCCCGGTGCCTCTGCCTATGTCATAGGAATCCCTCTGGCCGTTGTGGTCCCATGTCTGCAACCACACAAGTATCAAGTTAATATTTAAAAACACCATCCAAAAAATATTTTTGTTCTTTTAAAATACAAAAACACAAAAAATGAAATATATAAAAAACATTGTTTACCTATGGCATCATAGGTGGCTCCTGGTGGAAGAAACATATCAGGATCACCTCTGAAATCAATTTCTGCATAGGGATAGTCATTCATAGCTATGATTTGTCTCCCCCACCAGAAGAAAAAATCATTGTTGTAGGGTGTCACCACCCTACCTCCCCTGTGTCATCTCATGACCTCGACCCATCGCGCCAAAGTTGGATCGCGTGGCCCTCTAGGAATGATCTCCACTCTAGGTCCCAGGCTTGGGATCCTCTCGAAAAAGAAGCTACAAAGGATAGAGGCAAACCCAAAGTTTCTCTTTGCCCCCTGCTTGCACTCTATCAGATGACCTTTCATGTTGGTCAGCAGTGAAGTACACCAATCGTACACGATAGGTCTCGCACACTCCAATGCGTAAAACATAAGCAGTCTTGATGCTTGATGCAGCGAGGCCGACCCTATGATCCTAGTAATCATGAGCAAAATAATCTTCAGGCTGAGCTTACCTATAGCCCAGATAAGGATTTGACTTCCCACCATGGGAGTCCCTGCAACACAGTGGGCCTCGATGTATTCTTTGACCTTCATCCCACTTTCGGCCCTGCATGACTTAAGGTCCCCGACCTCTCCTTGGCGTGAAATTCCTGTCAAGAAGTAGATGTCCTCTACTTCGATCCTTAATGGTTGCCCATCAAGGATAAATCTCTCGCTATCTGGATCCCAATATCCCACCGACATTTCCAATAACCTCACTTGGGCCCTCATTCCTTTGAGAGCCCAAAACTTGTATAGGACACATATTTTTAATGCCGCTTAAGCCACTAGATCCCTTTCCACTACTGCATATACCTCCTCATGCTCTCTCTCCCTCCACTCCAACACCATCCTGCAAAAACCAAATCAATTTTTGAGTTAAAAACTTATTTTTTGCCATTTTGTGCACGTATACACGGTTTATCCAGGAACAGTCATGGGTAGGGCCTGATATATGCCCCCTATAGTTCACACAGGGGAATATATCTAGTCGTATACGCAACATATTAGTAGAAACCCACGTATACCAAAAAACACAATTTGCGCCCTTAAAAACTAAAAAAATGGAGCCCAATTCAAAATTGTAAGCCATTGAATTTGAAGAGGATGGGATGAAGAGTTACTTGGACCAGGTGGCTTGCGATTATGTTTCCTACTGCTCCCATGATCGTCGTTTGAATTTCAAAGGTATGTTAGTCCAAATTGCACTATTTTGGGTGAAAATGAAAATGACATAGTAAATTGTGATTTTATTACTGTTTATAAAACATTTTTACCCATTTGATATAGTTTTATGTCATTATTTTGTCTAATGGACTAATTCAAAAGTGGTTTTAAGATGGTTTTTGTAGTTTTGAATCAATTTTATTACATATTTCAATGTCATGGTTGGCCGTTCGTATCCTCAGGAAGGTATATTCATAACCTAGCATATAGGATAGGTATTCACTACATCGTGTAGTTTTGCATTATCCTCCAATTACCACTTTTTAAGCCTTAGGTACGAACCCATTTATTGCGACACATTAACCTCCATCTGCTATAATAGCATCATTAATAAATGGTAGAGACTTACCAAACACGGGTACCCTAGTTAGAACCTCTTTGTCATTTGGGGCCCATGCCGAGATTTTTTCCTTAAGACCGGGAGTCCATTAGAATTCAATACATGACTTTACAATAAGCCTCATTTCTCATTCATGCACATGTGGCCTTATTACCCACGGACTCCCAAAAAACACGAGTCTTAGTTAAACTCTTTTCCAACTCGTTACTAAAAATTGAAAAGATCGCCGAGTGATTTGTCCCTTTCACACTCGTTAAAATTAGATTTGAAAGATAATGAGTCTTAAGTAAGCTCTTTTCCGACTCACTATCAAAAATGGAAAATATCGCTGAGTGAACTTGTCTTCTTCACACTCGTAAATTGGATTTGAAAATATGTCTATTTGGCACAAGTTTACCCCTCTTTCACACCAAGTAGACTAAAAGATATAAAAAATGACATTTTTTGGCGTTAAATTGTGATTGCATCTCATTCCCTTGCTTACAGTATTGAGCCTTTAGACGGTTCTCGCTTTGCATTATAAACCATGGCCCAAGCAACTTGCATCCTCAACCAAGCATGGCCTTGTCTATATCCTTCACAATTTGACACCCTATACCCTAGAGGGAACATCACCCCGAGTGTCCATCTCTCGCATGCATTTACTTGCATTGAGCATAGGTACGTTCCATTGTTGGAACTAGTTTTTCTTACTTGCGACACTTGTTCCCTCCTCTGTATCATAACATTCACTTGTTATGAAAAAGCATAAAAAAGACGCACGGGAATGGAGTACTATATTGTAATTGGCAACAGTCGTGTCGCCTTTGACTAGAGAAAAAAGTTATTAAGTCCTTGAGTCATCATAATTTTGGGTTTAGCATTGCCTTAGGAAGATGATATCGTTACAAAATTTTCTCTACCGACTGGTTAATCTTCCAGCCACTATAGAGAACATTATGGATGCCTCCTGCATCTAATTGTCAAATCATTAAGTCTATGCTGCCACAGAGTCCACCGCATGTCTCATGCTCTTGTTCAAAGGATGTCTATCAACCTGTGTCGGCCACTCCTCAAAAATCTTGACTTCACATGTCGACCATACCCTGAGATACTTTGGTCTTATGATGCACCCTGGCCCTACTTTCATCATTGGTAGGTCACCTTGAACCCAACAATTGACATTTCATCATGGGTTGTTGACTGGGTGGTTTCCCTTGTGTTCGACGGAAAGACATCTATTCACACTTCGGGATTTGTGCAGTGTCTTGGATGCCATTATCCTTATTGGTGGTTTCCTCGCCATGGATGATTTTAGGGGCTAAATTTCGCTCATGGGCTAATTTTCCATGGTTTTTCCAAAAACGAGATTCACTATTTTAAAAATGATTCTCCCAAATTCTATGGGATAAAATTATTTTACCTTAAAAATCGCCAAAATTTTATAAAAATATATATCTAATCCTTAGAAATTTGAATATTTTTACAAAAATATCGCCAAACATTTATAGTAGGCATATGAAGGATTAGTAATATTCGCCAAGGTTTCTAAATTTTAAAATAAATTTCCATCCTTAAAATCATCCCCGTTCCTCGCCTTTGTCAGCAGTTTTCATCACTGGATGCTATTCAGAGGGTCTTTTTCATGTACCACTTGAATTTGGCACACGCAAAATACGCACAGGGTCATTGGTTCGTGAACATGTTCTTCAACTGATCTCCACCAAATCATGAAGCTCCTGCTTTGTTCCTTGTGCTGACTGATGAGAGATGCCTTAATGCTCTCCTTTCAATGGGTCTCTTTCCATCAACTTCAGCTCATGTATTCTAGATACGAGACTTAGAGTTTTATGAGTACCTTGAGTTTTGCAGTCATTAGTGGTAGGCTCTCTTGCCATTGACAGATGGGAATACATCAATGTCTCTTGATTAATGGATCTCTCAAATGTTCGACACCAGTTCCTTTATTCACATTTGTAGAGATGTACTTGGTGCCTTGATACCTACTTTCATCATTGGTAGGTTGTCTCGCGTTTGTTAACGATATAACTCAATGACCGGTAATCAAATGATGTCTCATCGTGTTCGACCTCAACTCATTTATTCACATGATGTAGACTTGCACCATTGGTGGATTGTATTGAAGACTTGAAGACATCACTTTGTAGACACAACTTTCCTGAGTTGTTACTTCCATTTCATCAGACCAGTACCTATTTGACTTCAACGATCATGGGAGATTAGATTATACTCCATGGTATACATATATCTTCAGATTGATTTTGAGACTGGTTTCACTGGGTCTTGTTCGTGACTATGACAACTATTGGCATGTAATCACATTTATATTTGCCTACTCATGGCCATGAACACTTGTTGGTATATTTTACACATGGATCTGCATTGTATTTTTGGCAGCCATGTATGAGAAGTTAGTACATAATGTAATGAGAAATTGAGTTCGTCTAACTAGTTCTCTGCCACTCCACTTCTGGGTTATTTATAATGTATTTCGACCATCACAGATACTCCTCTGATCTCACACATTAGGGGGCATCTGTTATAGCAAGATTTGCCCCACCATTGCTATATTTCACAGAGGGCCTTTTTCCATTTCCCTATGCAGACTTATCAACCCCCTTTTTGATAAATCCAGAGCCAAAATTATATATTTTTCCACATATATGCTACCTAACTGCTTTGCAAGATGCGTATACGCTTGCTGCTCCACTACAGCTCGTGTATATCAAGATTTGTGCTAGAAAATACAAAATGAGGTCAGGTTTCCAGGTCACGACAAATGATCTCTGATCTTTGGCCTTCCATATACTGGAAACGTTCCGACTCGGCCCTTCAGTTGCATTCTGGAGGCTATAAGAGCACAATTTTGAGCTATGGAAAGAGAGAGAGAAAGCATTCAACTTTGAGAGCAAAGTTACTCTGGAGAAATTACTTCATATTGAGTCTGCATCCCTTTTTCCCTCAAGTCTGAACACAGTGTTCAACCCCCAAGCTCTTCCCTTATTGTCAAGAGGATCTCATTATCTCTTTTCTATGAGCTTGCCTTTGGTGGAGGATTGAAGTGGTGGAGACCTAGTTGGAAGGAACTTGGTTTCTTGGTTTCGAACTGTGTTGACACGGAAGTCTGTAATGTTGATACTTATGTTGATCAATTATTAATAGAAATACTCCTTTCCCTTCCTATCGATATCTTGCAAATATATGATTATTATCCATGGGCATGTTTGTAATGTTTATTAATGGATTGTGTTATCTGATGTGCTAACTCATTTTATATACCATCACTATATACTTGCATCACTTGTTTGTTGAGAACTTCTTGCAGGTGTAAATCTTTGGGTCAAAGTGCTCAATGGTGGAACAACATCCAACGATTGGATTGAGGTAGGCTTCTTCCTCGTATTGCACATTAGTTTATATAGCACATGTTGGAATTGAGTTCATTTATGCAGTCATACCTGTCTGTTGTGGTTCACCCTTGGCCATAGAGAGATTTTCCCTTGTAAAAATTTATGTTGTTGAGGATGAGATTGGTTCATGTATTTTTCATTTAAATGATGATGAACATGAAATATCAGTTAGCCACCGCAGATATCAACCACTGACAGCTCATAAAAACAAGGAATGGAAAATGTATTTCGATGGATCTTCATCTAAGGAAGGATCAAGTGCAGGTATACTCCTTATTTCCCCTTCAGAAGAAGTGATAACCCTCTCTTATAAGCTGGAGTTTGAGACTACTAATAATATAACTGAATATGAAGCTTTGGTGTTGGGACTGAGGGCTGCTAAAGACATGGCCATTGATTGTATAGCAGTTTTTGGTGATTCCGAGTTAATCATCAATCAAGTAAGGAACATCTATCAGGATAAGAAACAAAGGCTCAAGCAATACAAAAATGATGTATGGGATCTATTCGATAATTTCTTTCTAGCATTTAACATTTCTTTCATTACTAGAGAACAAAATCAGAAGGAGGATTCTCTGGCCTTAGCTTCCATCACTTTCAAGTCTCTCATTAGCCCAAATATTAAATATCAGGTGGAGATCAAACATAGAACAACCATACTAGACAACATAAAGCACTAGCAAGTCTTTAGTGATGATTTAGAGTTGCAGAGATTTCTACACACCATTGATGAATTCTCCAATATATCAATTGATCAAGAAAGTCAAGAAGGTGAAAATGAGAAATTAGAAGATCAACAAGGATCTCATCTGCTGAAGATAGTGACTGGTCATGATATTGTGGAGATGAAAACTAATCACATCCCAAGAGGAATAATGCCATTGGAAAGGTTTCTTGAAAACAATGATGTTTAGAAAGGAGCTTCCATGAGGAATCAAGAAGAAGAGATAACAGATTGCAATATTGGGACCATTGAGAATCCCAAGATCAATCTGTCCAAAGAAATAGCTGCAAAACAAAAGGATAGGTATGTTAGTCTCATGAAAAGGTTCGCTGATATTTTTGCATGGTCCTATGAATATTTGAAGACATTTGACATTGACATCATCCAACACAATATCCCTCTAAAAACTGGCTCCAGGCCATTCAGACCAAAGATTAGGCAATTTAATGCCATGATAATGTCTATAATTGAGAAAGAGATGAAAATAATATGGATGAAAATATTATTGTACCATTGAGGTATTCAAACTGGGTGGCCAACTTAGTACCTGTAAGGAAGAAAAGTGGGGAGATACACTTATGTGTTGATTTCATAAATCTCTACAAATGTTCTCTGAAGGACAATTACCCCCTCCCCAAGATGGATCATATTTTACAGAGGGTGGTAGGTGTACAAAATATTTCCTTGTTGGATGGATACCCTGGTTATAACCAGATAGCAGTGTGTGAAGAGGATAAAGAAAAAAATGCATTCACTACCCCATGGGGGACATTCATGTATGACAAGATGCCCTTTGGGCTGATGAACGCAGGGGCCACTTTTCAGAGGGCCATGGACATTTATTTTGTGGGGGAAAAATACAAATTTATGGTTATATACTTGGATGAAATCACCATTTTCTCCAAGTCTAATGAGGAACATTTGCAACATTTGGAGCAGGTCTTCAAGAAATGCAAGAGGTATGGAATATCTCTCAATCCTAGGAAGTTTTAGTTTGCCATACCAGAAGGGAAACTCCTGGGCCACATCATATCAACAGGAGGAATAACAATCAATCCAAAGAGGGTTTTTTCTATTCAAGATATTGAGATCCCCAGAAATAAAAAGGTTGTCCAATATTTTGTTGGTAAGATAAAATTCCTCAGACGTTTTGTGCCAAATTTTGTTGAAATTCTGAAGCCTATTACTAACATGTTGAAGAAAGATGTTGTGATAAAATGGTCCTTGGAGGCAAAATCAGCTTTCCAAACAATCAAGCAAGATTTATTCGAAGCCCTTGTATTGGCCAACCATGACTATACCAAATATTTCTTCATCTTCTCCTTTGCTTCAGAGGAAACCATTGTTGATGTGCTGCTATAGAAAAATGAAGAAGGACATGAGCAACCAATAGTATTTTTTAGCAAAGCCCTCTGAGATGCTGAGCTGAAGTATGATATATTAGAGAATCAAGCTTATGCACTGGTCAAAGCACTCAAGGCCTTCAGGGTTTTTTTTCTACAATCTAGCATAACAACCTTTGTTCCTAGTAGCAGTGTCAAACAAATTCTGTTCCAGCCAGACAGTGAGGGGAAAAGAGTAAAATGGGTTGTCAAACTGTTGGAGTATGACTTGCACATAAATCCCACCACGTTGATCAAGGGGAAAGGACTGACCAAATTTATATCATAGTTGAATTGTAAGGTGCTAGAATTGCATCAGGTCTTCACCCAATCAGATGCACCCATCATATAGCTTGGACAAGACAGTTTACATGTATTTGAAAACTACTCCTCTTCACCTTGGTATAAAAAAATCATCTATTTTCTACAACATTTTGAATGTCCACCATATGTGAAGAAGACAAAGGCAAGGTCTGTCAAGTTGAAATCTATCAAACTTTTCATTTCAGACCAGAGCTTGTATTGGAGAGATCCTGCTGGCACACTGTTAAAATGCCTTGATAAAAATGAAGCCAAACAAGTCACAACAGAAATGCACAGAGGAGTATGTGGAGGGCACTAGCACTGGAAGGCCACAACTCTCAAGATACCGAGGGAAGGATATTACTGGCCCACCCTTTTCTCTGTTGTGTTTTCCACTGTTAGAGCCTGCAATGAATGTCAAATGTTTGCAGGGAAACATAAGTTACTATCACTGCCCCTAAAACCTATCAATTCCAGTAGTCTATTTCAACAATGGGGGTTAGACTTCATAGGAGAGATAAATCCACCCTCCAGTGGACAACACAAGTGTATCCTCACTACCACTGACTACTTCACCAAATGGATTGAGGCTGTGCCCACCAGGAATGCCACTGACAAGGTAATCATGAATTTCATGGAAACTAATATATTTGCCATATTTGGTTTCCCCAATAATCTTGTAACAAACAATGCCCAAGCATTCAATTCCAAAGCCATGATTGGATTCTCTGGAAGTCATAACATCTCCTTGACACATTCAACATCCTATTACCCCCAGGGAAATGGCCTGGAAGAATCATCAAACAAGACTCTCATCAGGATTATTAAGAAGTTGTTGACTAAAAACAAGAAATCCTGGGACTCTAAACTCAAGTATGCTTTATGGGCTGACAAAATCAGCACCAAGAAGTCTATGGGAACCTCACCCTTTTAGCTTGTTTATGGCATAGACACTGTTTTTCCCACTCATCTTGGTATACCAGTCCTAAAATTCTTACAGGAAGATATTGAATATCCAAATGACATCCAAAGGAGAATATTCCAGATTATAGAAGTTCAACAAAAGAGAGAAGCACTAGATCAGAGGACAAAAACATACCAGAGCATGATCAAATCAACCTTTGATAAGAAAACCAAGAAGGGGATTTTTTAGAAAGGTGACCTGGTTTTGAGGTGGGATTCCAGAAGGGATGACAAGTCCAAGCATGGTAAATTTGACAACCTCTGGTTTGTCCCTTTTAAGGTGGTTGAAGCTCTGAACAACAACACATTTATCTTTCACAATCTAGACGATACAAAGATATTTGGAGGCCAAGTAAATGGGCGCTTCCTAAAAACTATTTTTTTTAAGGACGAGGGAGGGTCCCTCGTGTACCATAGTTTCTTTCCCTTATTGTTTCTTTTGATTAGTTAGTTGTGTGTGAATAAATACTCCATTGCCCAACAAGGAACTGGAGTGTAGTTTTAGTTTTTCAGTTCAATAAAATGCATGGTTGAGGGACAGTAGTAGATACACAGGTCTGGAAGATGGAAACAAAAGTAAGAAATGGAAGGTAAGAGAAGTTATTTAATATCAAGGCACTGATCTACATTTCTTAGCACCTCACATGGACGAGCTATCCCCAGTTGGAGACAATGTTGTAATCTAGGTCTGCACCCCTACCTTTCCTCTCTCCTTTCCCTATGCCTTTGTTGAATTTGTCCTCTTCAGGTTGATTAAGTTAGTTTCCCATTACTGAGTGACTTGGTTCTTATTCGTTTCTTTCTTGATTGAGTCTTTGCGTATTTTTGTTTCTATTTTTTCTTGAAGGATAATTACATGTCGTATTTGGATCGAAATGCTTGTCATCATGTTTTCCAGTGATTGAGCTCACCGCAGGTCGGGAAAGCCTTTTCTATATGCACAGTAAACTCCCGTGGACAAACGCAACATTCTAGAGCAGTCAATTTCAGACTCTGATTGTGGGAACAGACAGGTTAAATTTCGACAGTGGTGATCCATCAGGCCAATCAGATCGAAGGTTTTCATGTATTCGGAGTGTCAAAATCGCACGGGGTTTAACATCAAGAATTACCCGAAGTCATGAAGAGCCGAATAACCGAAGTCATGAGAGCCTGCTGCATCACTCTGGGCTCGTACCACTCCAGGATATTTCCAATCACAACATTCATAAACTCCCGAAGCCCACAGTGCCAAAGCACAAGGCACTCATTAGTCATGACACGTGGTGCACTCATCAGTCATGACATGTGGCACACTAATCATTCATGACACGTGACACTCATTCTAGGCCATTTGGTTGTGTCATTCACCTATTTCCATGTGACACATGTCACCTTTCATTCCAGAACACATCAACAGTCGTGACATCATATGAAATTAGGCCACCACGTCACTTCGTAGCCCATACCACTCCGAGAGATTTTCGAGCACAACATTCATAAACTCCCGAAGAGCCGAAGTCCCAAAGTCCTGAAGAAAATCTGGACCATCAAAAACCAGAGGCCACGTGGAGGCAGACCTCTCACTTCGGGAGTACAACACTCTAGAGGATGGTAAAAACTATGCATTGAAAAGGCCCGAAGCCCGAACTTCCGAAGTGATCGCAGACCGTTGATCTCAAATCATCAAGAACCGTTGACCCTTGCAACAGGTAAGTATCACCTGGATCACAGATTCCAGTTAGATCAATGACCATGCTTCATTGTGGGGACGTAAACTTCTCAAACGTTAATTTTCCAAAGCGGTCCTGTAATTGGAACCATGGCGTTGCTGGAAAGGTACGTGGAAGCTTGTGGGGGATTACGGGGGCAGGAGCAGTGTGGACCCAAAACACGTTCGAAAACTTCCACAATCATGTGCTTATATGACATCAGGTCTCCACCTCACCTCCACTCACGCCTATCACCTCCACTACCCTCCACTTCATCTACATCCACGTCGTCCACTTGTACGTGTCCTGTCTTCCTATTGGATGCCCACCTCCACGTATTCCTGTTCACAACCAGTTCATCACAGTGAAAGAGAGGAGAAGGGCCAGTTATAGTCGAGACATAGTGTGCTTAGCTTCTGAAATCTCAGACATAGAAAAAGAGTTAAGTCTCGGTCACAGGTTGACATAGATTGGTTCCATAACACTTCAATAGACTCCCCCTTCCTCAAGAAGAGATCTGCTCATGTATCTAGTTATCTCCAATGGCATCCAACAACTCACAAGCATGCCATTACTCAACACAGAGCTTCGTTCTGTCACGCCAAGGCCTATTTTTTGCCAATTCAGTTCTTGCAACATACACATTAGTTCTGTCTTAGAGACATTAGTAGTTTTTAATTGATTAATTCCAACATTTTCTTAGATTAGATACAAGAGTGGTCTTTTGTGTGTGATAAGAACCACTCTTTTTGATTAAGTCCAGTGTCTTAGTGAATTTAATAATTTTTTCTACAGTCAGTCACCTAAAATTAGGTCTTAGTCCCCTAAGGACGAGAACCTTTGTAACTCTGTTAAATAGGGGGTCTTTAAATGTTTTGAGGGTTGGATTTTTGTGGGAAAGGATAACACTACATCCGACCAGTTGGACACATTCTATGCATGGATTAAAGATCTCTACCTGGTGAACATACTCTTGATGACATTGTTTTGTTCAAATCTTCATGTGTTTTTATTCTTATCTTGAATACAGTTTTTTATTTTTGCAAAGTACATTTCTTTTCCTTTCAACTATTGTATAACTTATTTTCACTGATATGCAACCTGTCAAACACCTAATGCTTTGGTGAACATTTGTTTTTATTGCAAACTGTGGGAGTAATTGTGTTTTGATACATGTTTAATGTCTTGAAATGATATTTTAAGTATTGAACTTATTACAACAGATTATTCATTGAGTAGTCTGTTGCTTCCCTTTGTTTTCTATTATTTCACTGGATTATCATTAGTGTGCCGCCATCCAAGGAGGACCCTCATCCATATCATTTTTCCACCCCAACCTTTCTTTTGTTTTGGTAGAACAACCCTCTAACCAACCAACAAAAAATTAAAATAAACAACCATTCTAAATTGATAGGTGGCCTAGCTTTTCCCTTTAGTAGTAAGGTGCAGACCTTAGGACCAACAGGTCAGTTCACCAATATTTTGATCAGAATATTCCACTGTGAAGATTGTATAATCTTGGATAATTCATGCAATGCCCACTTAGCCTGGATTACCTTGTGAGATACCGTCAAAATTCCATTTGAAAAAGGGAGGATCAAGAGGCTTCCATTTCATCTGATTAATTTCATTCTAAGTGTGTAATAGGTTAGACTCATTAAGATTAGAGATTTCAATTTGCTAGAGCTTGATTTTGTTCCTATCCTTTGAGGTTCTCTCAAGGTCTTCTTCTGCTCAATTTTTAGAGGTAATGGTGTCACTGATATTTATTCTGATCTTTTTGTGGATTTGAAAACAATATTTCAACCCCTTGGAATATTATCATATTTCTCTCTATCCAAATGTTCCATGTTATCATGCCTAGGATAATTGCCCCACAATCTAGTACTTAATTTTGATTTAAAATTACCTTTAGGCCACATATGGAGGATCATAGCCCATGTCATCATGATGAAGGCTATTGCATCTCGTCGTCTCACCCTTTTCACTAGACTCACTCCCAGTATTGGCAAAAGAGAATTAACAAATAGATGGTCTAGGGATTCTGTTTCCCTTAGGGACATCACACATTGAGATGCTCTCATAAAACATGGTTTACAGATGTTGTCTGATTTTATGTTTCTTTCAAGTCTATCAACCATGATAAAGATGATATATTGGGCCATAGATCAAAATTTCATACCTTTGGCCAGATTGAATGTTTCTTTCCCAACTTCTGAAGATCTATTATACAGTACACCACATATTATTATTATTATAGCTGAGTAGATATAAATTCTTCATAGGCTACCTGTTGATATAAAGAACAAAACCCTGAATCAAATAATACCCATCTCTATAGTGTATCTCCTCATAAGCATTGTTGCAAATAACATTCCAACATATGTTGTGGTGCCTATCTGCAAATATCAGGCCTGGGTTTGTATAGGCCTGACCTAGTTGATATATATTTTGATGGATGGCTCCCCCGACTCTATGATGTCTTGGTACACTCTAACCTCCTTAGTAATTTTTGATGGGTACATATGGACTTCCATTTACGAGCTTATTGGAAGGTTGAATCTCTATCTATTTTGTTATAAAAAGAAAAAAATGTTTCCTGGCTAAAATCATTGATTCAACTAGGTGGAACCTTCTTCGACCACCACTTATATGCCTCTTGCACTTGATACTCAGATGGAGGCATAATTAAAATTTAAGAGTCCTCTTTTAGGTAACCTTTTTATTTATCCATTTGACTGCTTAAAATAGCCTATTGTTGTTAGTACCGACTGTACGGTTTGTTTTAACATTATATTTATGATTCTTATTCAGCAAAGGGTTATATTTATGAACAAAATCTCAGTGAGAGTATGGGCATTGGATCGATGGAAAACCATAGAGTAGTTGTCAGGAATGCAAGAATGAAAGAATGAATGCAAGAATGAAAAATCTTAATCCCTCCAACAAAATACATTGAACCAACTTCTTAGGTAGAATAGGGAAATAACAAAAATAACCGTCGAACTTATGAAATTATATATTTTGGAAGGAAAAAAAACATAAATGAGCAAAAACAATCAAGATAAGACACAGTAAGAGAAAATACAAGAAAATTTAGAACAATCATTGCTATCATAATTCTTTGCTATGAGGAAACACACTGAGATGAAGGTAAATACCTATAAAGAGGAACAAAAACCTTGGTAAGTGTTCACCGCCAGAGCCTCACGCCTCGCTTCACTGGGAACTAATTGATTCTACAAGTACAATATCAAGAACCTCTACAATGCTCAAGATTCAAGAAATGGACAAACCTATTTTTATACAATACAA
This sequence comes from Picea sitchensis, assembly GCA_010110895.2. NCBI lineage: Eukaryota > Viridiplantae > Streptophyta > Pinopsida > Pinales > Pinaceae > Picea > Picea sitchensis. The sequence goes on along the minus strand of SNQJ01S0035937.1, from coordinate 42,454 downwards.
AACATGAATCATAATGCTTGGATTTGAACCCAATACACATATGGGTATATCCCATACGATTTATACTAGATGGGAGGGATAAATTTCTCCCAAAAATCTCCTTCTTCTTTGGAAATCAGACAAAGGGAAGATTGTAACTGTGCATGCCCATACCACAAAATTGGGGAAAATTAAACCACAGGTCCACAAACCCTGATTTTACCAAATGTGAGGGCAAAGATGTACCAGAAATTTCCATATTTCTAGAAATGGAGGGCGAAGATGTAACAAAACTTCCCTGATTTTTAGAAATGGGGCGATTGGAAGCTTGCTGCTCCAAATTTCAGGAGCAAAATATAATTTTTTTCTCTCTCTCATATTTCTATATGGGATAATGCTCATTACAAATTTTATTTTAAAATAAATTAGGGACTATTGATATAAGTTTTAAAATATCACTTTAATACAAAAAATTCGCCTAATAAAAATTTGGAGGCCCCTTAATTTTTCCTATGAGAGAAATTTCACCCCTAAAATCATCCTTGATTCAATCCATGGCCGTTAACAGGATGGATGCCATAATTGCTTCTAGATATGCACCCCTAGTGCTGCATGTAGGCTTGCATGCATTCCCAACCACAAATTACATGAAATATTTACCAAGATATAATGGGAAAGGTGAATTAACTGTTGAGGAACATCTGGTAGACTTTTACACCTTTCTAGACAACTTTTAAATTGATTATGCAGACATGTGGATGATGTTTTTTTTACAAAGTTTGGATGGGGAAGTCAGAAAATGGTTTAAGGGTCTCCTTCCAGCTTCCATTGCAGATATTGAGGCATTAGATGAAACTTTCATAAAACAATGGGGAGATAGGAGATATTACCTCTAGTACATCACTGAGTTTGGGGTCCTAAAGAGAAAGAGTGGTGAATCCATTTCATATTTCACCAAGATATTTAATATGATGTATGGTAGAATCCCAGATGAAATCAAACCAACTGAAGCCTCTACCAAGATCACTTATGCTAATGCATTTGATGTAGAATTCTCCCTCCTCCCGAGAGAGAGAATATCAACCACACTATTGTCCATGTAGAAAGCAACCATTGAATTCGAATCTAATATTTTGGCATCAGACAGACTAAAGACTAGATCTAATAAAGAGAAGAAAAAAGAGAGAGAGGATGTCCCTACCTCCTCTAAATCGGCCACATCTGATCCAAATCTTGATGAAATGACAAAAAATTTGAAGGATCTGACTTCTGTAATAGCTAAGCTAAAATGGGAATCTAAACAACCAAACATATCTTTTTAAGGGGCTGGAAATAGAAATCCAAACCAATTTAGAAGGCCTAATGACGCCCCCCAAGTAATGCAGAGAGAACGGAGAAATGTTGATGATCAAAGGGTAGTGCCCCCTTTCCAAAACAATCAGATTGAGGAGATATATGTAGACATTGATGTTGTGGATGATATTGTTGTTCTTTTCAATGAAACATATTATTATACCAGTCACTTAACACAACAAGAATATGAGGTAGCACAATTGCCAAATCAGTTTGATGATCAGATAGGGGAGGAGGGAGATATACAAGGCCAACCCCAAAATAAATAAGATTTGAGGACAAGAGCAGGGGATCCCAAAGCCACTACCTCTAATCAAAACAAAAAGGCTAGATTCCTTCCCAAGCCAAGAAGAGTAATCTTCATGGCATTAGAGACTCAAGATGAAACTACTGAAAATAATGAAGGAGACTATGAAGAAGAAGGAGAAGTGATTATTGAGGTAGAATTGATCAGTGGTATCAGAGTAGGTCCTTCAAGAGACGGTCTAACCACTAGAAGGAGATCATGCAATACACTAAGATTGGAGTACTACAGTTTGATGACCAGAACTATGCCTTCTAGAGAAGAAGGATGAAAACATATGTGTAGGCACATAGATTTGATGTCT
>SNQJ01S0035937.1:27657-39605 GCA_010110895.2 Picea sitchensis | reverse complement strand
AAGAAGACTCTAAAGAAGAAGGTGAAGTAAATCTTAGAGTAGAACTAATCAATGTCTTAGAAGAACTAAGGAAAGAAAGAAAGAGAAACAAGTCACTCAAGGAATAAATAAATATGAAAGAAGGATCTTACAATTCCAACTCATAATAATTCAAGGAAAGTATCACGAAGTTAAATATCCAGGTAGAAGAATACGAAAGAATTAAAGAAGCACTCATAAATCAATTGGAAGAAAAAGAAAAAATGATTGAAATTTTGGAAGCATAAACAGTCACTCTTGGAAAATATATCTAGAAGAAAGATATGTAGCAGAATAGCACTAAAATATTGGATGATTCAAAGTCCATACTATGAAAATATCAAGCTAGGATATAACTAGATGTAGACCGAGAAAGGTTCAAGCTCCAAGACAACAGGACAATAAGCAGAATAAATAAGCTATGCATAAGTCATCAGAGGTTCTCCTAAGAAGGAAGAATGAAAAAATACCCAAGAAGAAGGTCACAGAGAAACATCACCATCTAGAATATTCATAACTCAGAATTAGCAGCAGCCAACCAAACATCAAGAAGAAGAAGACTTCAGAAGAGAAACACCATTCAAAATATCTTCCACCTCCAAGTATCAAACTATTTTAATTGCATAGCTTATGACCATAATAGAAGAAACTTTTAAGGCTACTCAAATATTAGTTATCCAATAAGGGCTTATGAAACACAGAACAAAAACTACAATAGTTTTGGATCACTGAGTAATGAAGTGGAATTTTATAAATGCAACAAATTTGGACACATGGCAAAAGATCATAGACTGAATGTTCCCCCAAAAGAATCAAGATAGAATACAAATAGTCATAAACAAGAACCACAAAGTATATGGATTAGAAAGCAGAATCAATTCAACTTTGAAGAATGTTCTCTCGCTCTAAAATCTCAAAACAAGAAAAGTAGGTGGTATGTTGACAGTGGTTGCTCAAAGCATATGACAGGTGACAAGAACATATTCCTTAACCTAAAAAAGGAATGAGATGGATTAGTTTCATTCGGCAATGATAACTCATCCAAAATTATAGGAAGAGGCACATTCAAGCTTGGAAGCAAAGATGCCAACGAAGAAAATGTTCTACTGTTTGAAGATATGAAACACAATCTACTTAGTGTAAGTCAAATGTGTGATCAAGAAAATAAAATTTTGTTTGACACAGAAAAATTTGAGATAAGGAAAGAAGGATCACGCAGGTTAGTGGGTAAAACTATAAGAACCCCAAACAACATATATGCCTTGAATGAAATTGGAAAAAAAAATGTTTATTAGGAAAGGATAATGAAATTTGGCTCTGGCACAAAAGAATGGGTCACATGAAATTTGATACTATTTTCAAAGATAGAGGAAAGGAATAATTAAGAGAAATTCCTGAGATTTAAAAGCTAGCAAACACTTTATGCAAGCATTGGCTACAGGGAAAACAAACCAAGACCCGTTTCAAGTCAAAAGAGTATGCTAGGACAAGACCATTGGAAATTGTTCATAATGACCTATGTGGACCAATGTGAACAAATGGATCAAATGGTGAACAATAATTTATGGTACTGGTTCATGAATACTCAAGAATAAATGTACTTAACTTTCTCAAGAAGAAGTCATAGGCATTTGAAAACTTCAAGACATATAAATAAATGGTTGAAACCAAGGCAGAATGAAAATCAAATGTTTGAGATTAGATAATGGTGGAGATTTTACATTAAAATAATTTACAAACTTCTGTGGTGAACATGGAATAAAAAGGAAATTCTCAACAGTCAGGACACCTCAACAAAATGGAGTCACGGAAATAAAGAACATAACCATATAGGAAATGGAAATAACCATGTTGAAAGATTCCAAGTTGGGAAATTTATTTTGGGTACAGGAAGTTCACAAATCAGTTCATATTTAGAATAAAGGAATGCTCAAAAGAAACGACGATACAAATCCCTACGAGTTATGGAAAGGAATACCAGCAAATGTGAAGCATTTATGAGCATTTGAAAGCAAGTGATACATCAAAAGAGAAGATGGAAGGATTGGATAATTTGACTCCTGATTTGAAAAAGGAATATTTGTCGAGTAGTCAAGAAAGAGCATGGCATATAAATTCTTTAATCTGAGACTCAACAGAATCGTGGAAAACATCAATGTAACAATTGATGAGAAAGGTGTATGGAAGGTCAAAGAAAGAAACAAAGGTTCATAAGAACAGAATGACAAAGAAGATCTAAAATAAGAAGAAGTAGAAGAAGAAGAAGAGGAGGAGGAAGAAGAGAAACCAAAAGCAAACTAGGAGGAAGATGAGAGATAGATACCTCCCAAGACACCTAGCCGATCAGTGTAGAAAAATCATCCACTAGAACAAATTATTGGGAATAAATATGTAGGATTTGAAACATGAAGAAAACAATGTTCACCAAAACAACAACACCTAACACTGTAATCCACATTCGAACCAAGTAGTTTTGAAGAAGCTAGAAAATATGAACACTGGATTAAGGCTATGGATGAAGAATTGGATCAGATAGAAAACAATGATACATGGGAATTGGTTCCAAGGCCAAAGAACAAGAATGTGATTGGCACAAAGTTGGTATTCAGAAACAAACTGAACAAAGATGGTCAGGTAACTAGAAATAAATAAATATTAGTATGCAAAGGATATACTCAAGTTGAAGGAATGTATTTTGAAGAAACCTTTGCCCCAGTTTCCAAGATGGAAGAAATCAGATTGATCTTAGCTTATGCATGTTATAGAATACTCAAGGTATATTAGATGAATGTTAATTCATCCTTTCTCAATGGAGAATTAGAATAAGAAGTCTACATCGAACGACCAGAAGGATTTATACTATCATAAAAGAAATATTATGTGTGCAGATTGAAGAAGACACTATATGGACTTAAGAAGCCCCCCATAGCATTGTATTCAATATTGGACAAGTATCTTCAACAACAAGGATATAGGAAGGTAAATGCATACAACAATCTCTATATAAAAGTGGATCGAGACAGTATATTGGTAATTGTAGTTTATGTAGATGACATTATCTTCATAAGTGATGATGACAATATGAGTCAAGAATTTTCCAAAGACATGCAGAATGAGTTAGAAATGTATCTACTTGGTGATTTGACATTATTTTTTGGATTAAAGATATGCGAGCATGATAAAGGTATTTTCATCTCTTAGACCAAGTAAATCAGAGAAATGCTAAAGAAGTTTGGAGTGGAAGATTGTAAACCAACGAGTACTCCTATGTAGAGTAGTTACAAGTAAATCAAGAATGATGATTATAAGGATGCATATAAGAGACTCTATAGATTGATGATTTCCAACTTACTCTATGTGACATCGTCTAGACTGGACCTGACACGGGAAGTTGGACATGTTGCAAAGTTTCAAGAAACACCAAAGGAAGCTTATGTTATGGAAGTAAAGAGGATATTCATATATCTCAAATGGATAGAAGAGTTTGGGTTATGGTATGTAAAAGGGAATGATTTATCCTTAGTAGCTTACACAGATGCGGATTGGGCAAGTTGTATTGATGATAGAAGAAGAACAAGTGGATCAAATTTCTACTTAGGTGATTGTCTGATATCATGGTTTAGTAAGAAACAATCATCAGTATCTTTTTCCACAGTAGAAGTAGAGTATATTGCAGCGGAAACATGTTGCGCTCAAGATCTTTGGATGAAACAAAATTTGCAGGATATACAAGTGAAGCATGATGAGCCCATTTCAATACTATGTGATAACACAAGTGCTATCATTATCTCTGAGAATCCAGTGATGCATTCCAAGATGAAGCATATTCTGATCAAGTTTCACTTTCTACGGAAACATGTTATAGAGAAGAACATAAATCTAGAGTACATTGGGACAAAAGAGTAGATTGCAGATATCTTCACCAAACCCCTTTCGAGGGAGACCTTTGATTATCTTCGACATAAAATGGGAGTAGTTTTTTTTCCTCGGTGATCCACACAACATCAAACATAGTAATTCAGGGGGATAGATGCAAAAGACTTGAATAATACAAGTAAAGAATATTTTTAATGATTTTCATATACATCATAGTTTTACACGAGGAAGCACCATGAAGAGAAAGTAGAGGATTGCAGATAAGGGGAGAGAGAGAACAAAGACATGGAAATAAAGGAGAAATACCCTTTTCCATTGATGTCAAAGGGGGAGAGAGAACAAAGGCATGGAAACAAAGGCATGGAAACAAAGGCATGGAAACAAAGGGAGTGATGGTCATAGGAAATGGTCACAGGGGGAGCATGAGAAGAAACATCAGTGCTACGATGCCATCAGTGTTGCCATAAATTCCAAAGGGGGATATTGTTTTCATATCGGTTGTCATTGATGTCAACCCTTTAATAAGTCTAGTAGCCTCAAAGGCATGGTTATGGAACGAGTTAGCACTAGAAGTCACACCTAGACTATTGTAGATGTAAGCCTAATACCCATCAAAATGTGAATAATAATGTTTAAAACGGTGAGGAAAATGGATGTGAAACTCAATTTATGATGTCAATCACAAAACCTTCCATGAAATACACACCAACAAGGAAGGATTTGAATAGCTTCAAATCATTGTTCAAGAGATATAAATGAAATATGGAAGACTTAGGAAGGAAAGTGAAATATGTGTATCAGTTTACATCAGGTATTTTTGGAATACACATGGAAGAAAAATCATTTGAATAAGACTTCTTAATCCAAAGAGAAAATCACTTTGATCAATTTGCATAAAATACCACAATAAATAATTTACTGCAATAAATAAACAAGCATCATGATGAATCCTTCACCAGAGATTAATACCAAAGTGAGATAGAAAAAAGATGATAGTAGGACAAGAATGATTTTTCACCATTAAAAGATTCTTAAGTATGATCCATACATTGGGAAAAAATATGTTACAATAAGAGACTAAAGATAAGAGTTTTCAGTTCAACCATTCAAACCTCATCTCCAATTAGAATGCCTCTTAAATAACCAAAACATCAAAGAACCCTTTACCATTTTCCCATTAACTTCCTCATAGGATTCCATGACTAAGGGAATCATGGAAATAGGTGTACAACAAGAAAATAACAAAATTCTATTTTGTAGGAAAATATTGGCAACGTATTGAACAAGTCCTTAACAACTGGTGATGTGGATTTACTACATGCAACTCCTTGAGGCAGGTGGCCTTCTAATGTGAAAATTAACCTCTGAATGTTGGTACGAGTTCATATTGACACCTGGAAATCCCTCTCTCCTTCAAAAGCTTCATAATCTAAGTTTGCAGTGTCAATGTTGGAAATTGTCCTAAAACACCCAGTTCGTAGCGCCAATGAGTCCAGGCGCTGCAAAATTTCCTATAACAACCCGTTTTCTTACAAAAAGATTCTGACCTTTTAAAATTTGTACCAGAAGTAGGATAGACCTTCCAAAATATGTTGCAAACTCATTACAACCTAAAGTAACCTTGGAGAAAACATAAAAAGATGCTAGGTTTAGCTCAAAATTCAAAATCATCACCTAGTGTTGTAACTGCATGCAAAAACCATGAAAAAAATGATGTTGATTTGGAAGATCATCTTGTATTCATATTTTGGTTTTGGTACTCCTAGTAGCCACCTTAGCCAACATGTCTAAATTCATATTTTCCACTTCTTCTCTGAAAGGTTGTAACTCTGCTTTTAATTTTCTGATTTCATCTTGGGAGGATATCTTCTTCCTATGTACATTCTTAAGTTTCCTATGAAGGGGAAAAGACCTCTTAGCCATGAACCTAGATTTATAAATTGCCTCCTCATACAGATCTAACATCTCCTTTAGCTTAATTTGGGAATCCAAATCTTCCTTTTTCAACTTGTCAATTTCAACTTTTTCATCCTTAAGCTGCCTCCTGAGTCTTTTGAAAGTAGGGTTAGTTTCATGAGGAGGAGTGTTGATATCAATAACCTCCATGGGATTCTTGGAAATATGAAATTTTTCCTTTTGATGAGTTGAAGTCTCGGTTGTACCATCCTTTATAGGAACATGTTGTTTGGTTGTTGATTTAGTAAAAGATCTTCTAGATTTGACTTTTTCTACAACAACTGGTGGGGAGAAAACAAGTTTTTTGCCTTTCAAATTCCATGTTTTTCTTAATGGTATTTCCATAGGTATAGGTTCTCCCACAGGTGAAAATTATCTGTCAGGAGGTTGTGAGGGACCACCTTATTTTTATTTATCAGTAACTTGAAAATATTTATCACTCATGGTCATTCTCCTCTTCTTTCTTGAATCTGAATGCACAATCTTCTCAACAGGGTAGGAGTTTGTCTTTTGGACTGTGGTGTAGGAGAAATATCTAACTGAAAATATGATGCAGTTAGGAAAGTTTCCCAATCAGTGCTATTCTTCTTCAACTCTTCCAGCACTAACATCTTGATTAAACCAGAATGAAAAACACTAGTGTCCACCTGCTTGGAATTTTCTTGGACTCTATCTAACATCTTACCAATACTTTTGAAAAACTAAAAGGGATGGTTCATGGATTATTTCCCAGTGAAGCATAGTAGTAATATGATATGGTATTGATATACCATATTGAAACTTTCTTCACATGTGAACTACCTTTGGATGACCCTGAGCATCTTGTCAAAATATTATAGCATGTGACTTCTGGGCACTCCTTTGGATATGTTATCTCCTTGATATTTAGGTTTAAATAATTCCTTGGAGAAAGAAGAGTTCAAAGACATGGCTTTAAACTATTTCTCACCATAATCGGGTATCTTTGTAGCAACAGAAATATAATTCTTAGAGAATTCAAACTCCAACATATCAACCTTAGTCTTTGTTCCACTGAAATTAAGTGCAAATTGGTTGACCACTTCAGGATGCCCTCTTTTCATTTTCTGACAAAATTTAAGGCAACCCTGCCTCTGGAAGGATTCCTTGAACAATGGTTCAGAGTTGATGAGTTGCATGTCATATGGTTCAGTTCTCACAATCTATCCCCCCTTGTAGATTTTCTTGCTTTGTTGACTGTCCATAATTTATTTCTTAAAAACCTCATGTACCATCTTATAACAGTTTCTATATGAAATATAGAGTAAAACAAGGATTTTTAGGGTTTGATTACAGAGCTGACATCTTAGAATTCACCTGTTTGAAACCTTATAGAAATCAATGTTATGAAGTGGAGAAAATTGAAAGTAGGAATTCTAAGAGGGACATCAATTCAATCAAAGTGAAGATGAAAACATGCAAAAAGTGACAACTCTGTGTAAACACAGGGTTTGTATCGCCAACAACCAGTTCACAACGTCAGTCTGCAACGCAATCGAACTAGGATTTATGAAAGAATGACAATGTTTTTCATGTCTGAGAGGGAACATATAATTATTGGTTAAAACCTGGGCCTTAAATAGATTTCAAAATTGACAAGGGTTTGGTCAATCAAAATACAGAGGGTTCACAGTGCTAGTCTGTAGCGCGCAATTTGTAATGCAAGGTTATAATAAACAGTTTGCAACACATAATTATCAATGGGTAATGTTACTTGTTTGCAAAAGGAAGTTGTAGGATGACCCTGAGATAACAATATTAACCAATGACCAGGGTTTAGAACACTAGAACAATGGGTTTTAATGGCGCAGAGAGTTAGCAAGGCATAAATATTTAATAGTTTGCAGTGCCAACAATACACAACAAATTTACATCCTCAATCAACCATTTAAGAAACATGCAATCGTCAATGGGGTACCTCGTATTTCTGAATTTAGGGTGGTTCTTTGTGAACTCAAATTGGTCTTAAATGAAAGCATCCAATTCTCTTCAATCTTCTATAGTCAATTCATAGCGCCAGTCTACAATGCCAGTTTTCAAATTCCAATAGCACGCTTGATGGGAACTGTTAGAATTATTCCTTGACATAATATTGAAAATCATAATGAATTTAATGCATTGAAGATGATTAGATATCCCATGACACAGTTTTAAAGTGAATTGATGAGAGATTAGCGCACAAGGTACTTCTTGGTATGCTGCGAACTTTTAGGTGAGTTGGCAACAAGAAAATATGACATTTGACTTGACCTCTAAACAATTGGAAAATGACATAATGGAATTTTGTGTACAAACCCTTGAGACATGATCTATGATGATGATGATTTTCAGACCAGGGTTGTGTTGGATTACTAAGAGAGAGTGAATCAATAATAGAGCAATCTAATACTTTTAACCATATAATCCAAGAGTTTTATCAATGTATCATTATCATCCAATAAGCTGCGAGTAGATAAGCAATGAACAAATGAACGATCATACACATACATGATTGCACTAGTGTATTATGTGGAAACCCAAGGAAAACCAAGAATGTTTTTTCTTATATGTCTTGAAAATTGCATTCATTGGAAGCACCACATTCCTTTTTTTTGTAGTTGCAACTTGAAGGCTCCAACCCCCTAGTTTCGGATGCAACTGAAGGCTCCAACTCCCCAATTCTCAAACTACAACCCTATGTTCTTCGGGTACAATCGGAAGGTGGCTACAACCACTGTCCTTGCCCCATCCAACTAACCTGAAGTAAGTAGAATAGTGGAACCACTATCACACTTTCACTATGATATATAACAGTGTACAACTGTATCAATCTATACCACCGACTTATTCATGGCCCGTTAAATACCCTATAATCCAATCGTACATGATTGAGTATCATTATCATCCAATAACTGCAGAGTAGATAAGCAATGAACAAATGAACAATCATACACATACATGGTGCACTAGTGTATTATGTGGAAACCCAAAGCGGGAGAAAACCAAAGAATGTTTTTTCTTATATGTCTTGAAGAATTGCATTCATTGGAAGCACCACATTCCTTTTTTTTGTAGTTGCAACTTGAAGGAGGCTCCAACCCCCTAGTTTCTCAGGATACAACCTGAAGGAAGCTCCAACTCCCCAATTCTCTGGCTACAACCCCCTATGTTTTCCAGCTACAATCAGAAGGTGGCTACAACCACCTGTCCTTGCCCCATCCAACTAACCTGAAGTAGAAGTAGAATGATGGAACCACTATCACACTTTCACTATGATATATAACAGTGTACAACTGTATCAATCTATACCACTGACTTGCAGCTAAACTGTACAAATACCCTATAATCAATCTGTACATGAACTGAACATGTATAAAAAAAATACAATAGGTACATGGCCTTTAGTGATGCAACACGGGTATGTACGAGCCCTATCTATTATGCAACCCACGTATGTACGCGACCAAACTGTTATGCAGACAACATATGCCTTCTAAAAACTAGGGTTTTCTTTCTCCTGAAAACTTCTGCACTCTATAACTTTTCCACATAGATATGTAACCTGTCATTGTATCCAGACTGTAACTGTACCCTGTGCATCCATCCTCATACACAATCTTTACCCAAATCATATATATATATATATATATATATATATCTAGTCATGTGCCATATAGGTGTGCACAATCATGAAAAATTATAATAACCCTCACATGATCTAGTTATCAAACCCTTTCTGATATTCAACCTCTCAATACATCAACCACTTCACAAATAAAATCTCTCAACCATATACCACAAAAAATCTTAGCCATATTCCAAGAAATACAAGATGTTCCTAAAAAATAAGTATCAATGATAAATATACCAACACTGTATTTCTGTAGATCTGACTTATAGAGAAGATACCATGCAGCCACTAGTCTCTCTAGGGAGAATCCTCAAATCTCCATAACGATTTCTCATGCATACATCAAAATCCAACTATTCATAGAAATAAAACATACCTTTTGAACCAATGGATAGATCTAATGTATCTGAGCACTGTAGACCTTCCTGGGAGCTTGATCTCAGAATCTAGAACCTCTGCATCTTCATCTCTTCAAGTTTCCATGGCTTTATCAACATGTACACACCCTAATACACTACCAACCTGTGTATGTACGCACCCTAATACATTATCATCCTGCGTATGCCTCAGTATGTATGCACCCTAATACACTGTCAACCTACATACACCTCAAAAACTAGGGTTTTTTAGTATTCACTGTAATTCTGAAACTTTCATTGTCAACCCTTCATACTATGTCAGACTTTCACAACTTCAGATGTATCAATGAGTACTTGCAATAATCCTTACACAACAAAAGATATTCAATGTGTTCAAGTGTGATTAAATGAGAAAGCCTTGCCTCTTATTTATACTTTCATGTAGCATCCCACTTTCCTTATTTTAGGGGGTTTAAATAATTTCTTTTGCAAACACTTTGACTTTTTGGGGCTTCTAGATGACTCATGAGGGTCCTCCAACTTCACATGGCCATAAATATCTAACCGTGAGGAGTTACATGACATTCCACATACCACCAGAAATGGAATTAAAAGCACTATACATCTAGGATAGTTTCACTGACAAATTAATTGACCTTCATCTCATTATTCCATGATTAAGCATGGGTTCTCTAACCATACTTCTAGGATAACTCAATCCGCAAAGCGTCTTCCCATGAGGGATTTCACCATAAGGGGACCACTTTGGAGTTCATCCATTTGTACTTCTTATCAACCTTGGCAAGACAATAATGAGTCATCTTTACATCAAACAAACTTTGTTCCATTACCCAAACCTTTGTGCTACAGGACTTTCTTCAAGGGTTGACATCAATGAAAAACAACCTTAATCAACAATCTCCCCCTTTGGCATTGATGGAAACACTCTGATGCAATAATGAAATCATGTCATGCAATATTGAAGTCATATCACTCATGCTCCCCCTGGAACCATGCCTTTGTCCTCTAGATATATGTGACCATTGATCCCCCTGGAATCATGCCTCTGTCCTCTGCATCTGATAAATCTCTCCCCGTTTGTCATCAATGGAAAAGGTATATTTCCATCCGGGGCTGCTCCCCCTAATTGAAATATCATTTTTATGGTGCTTCCTCCTATAAATCTAAGACATATAAGATAAGCATTCAAAAGAATTCATTTTGGAGTAGAAATAACTCTGAGTCTCTGGAGAAGATACTTAAACGATTCTCATGGAAGTGGTTTTATAAAGATGTATTCCACTTGTTCTTTTTTGTCCACATACTCAACTCTGATGTTCTTTTATGCAACATGTTCATGTAGAAAGTGATACTTGATTGGAATGTGCTTCGTTTTGGAGTGCATCACCGGGTTCTTTGAGATACTGATGGCGCTTGTATTATCACAATAGATTGGAATGGGATCATCATACTCAACCTGTATATCTATCAGAGTTTGTTTCATCCATAGAATCTGTGTACAACATGTTGTTGTTGCAATATACTCTGCCTCGACTGTAGATAAGGATATTGATAATTGTTTCTTGCTTAACCATGATACTAAACACTCACCTAAGTAGAACGCTGCTCCATTGGTGCTTCGTTGGTCACCAATGCAACCTGCCCAATCTACATTTGTGTAGGCAATAAGTGATAAATATTTTCCTTTTGGATACCATAATCCAAACTCTTTTGTTCCTTTGAGATATCTAAAAATCCTTTTCACTACTAATACATATGATTCCTTTGGTGATGCTTGAAATCGTGCCACGTGTCCAACTGCCTCCATTACATCTGGTCTGGATATTGTCACATATAGTAAGCTACTAATCATTGAAATGTATTGTCTCTGGTCTATAGACTTTGAATCATCATCTTTGTTCAACTTGCAATTGGTTTGCATATGAGTGGTAACTAGTTTTAAATCTCCCATTCTGAACATCTTTAGCATTTCTCTGATATACTTAGTTTGAGAAATAAAAATTCCTTGGTTGCTTTGACATATCTGAAGACCCAGAAATAAGGATAGTTCTCCAAGTAATGACATGTCAAATTCATTCTGCATATCCTTT
>SNQJ01S0035937.1:0-13740 GCA_010110895.2 Picea sitchensis | reverse complement strand
CTACCTTTGTATTCTTGTTCCCAATTCTGACTGTGCCTTTTCCAATGATTATAGTTGAATCATCATTTCCAAAGGAGACTGATCCATCTCTTTCCTTTATTGATGTAAGAAACCCGCCTCTATCACATGTCATGTGTTTTGAAAAACCACTATCAATGTACCAACCATATTTCTTCTGCTTAGCTTGTAGAGCGAGTGTGCATTCTTCATTGTTGTACTGATTCTGCTTTCTTATCCATGTCCTTTTCTGAGGTTCATGTCTATGATTGTTGTCGTTCTGTTGTGGTTCTCTAGGAGGGATTATCATTCTGCAATCTTTGGCCATGTGTCCAAAGTTGTTACACTTGTATCATTCCACTTCAGTGCTAAATGATTCAAACCTACTGTAACTTCTTCTCTGTGTTTCACTAGGATTTCTTGGATAACCCTTTTGTGTATTACTTTCAAAGTTGTTTATGTTCATGTTGTTAGCTCTGAAATTCACAACTTTATGTCCAAAATTATTACATGCATAACATAAACCAAAAAATATAGTTTGATACCTGGGAGTTGAAGATATTATGAAAGGAGAAGCTCTTATGTATCCTTCTTATTCCTGAAACCTATCTTTTTTTGTCGGTTGTTGATTATGAAATCTAAATATTCTCGGTGGAGGAGTGTCCCTGTAATTTTATCTATACACCTTCCTATCCCCTTTGATTGTTTTTGTATATCTTTTTGGATATGTTTCTTGTTATGTTTTTTTGGAGCTTGATCCTTTTTCTGTCTGATTGTATCCAACTCCGAACTTGTCATGATTAGGCCTTTGACTGCTGATAATGTCATTTAAAACTTTTGAGTTATTCTACATATTTTTCTTTTGAAGATCCTTTCTTAATGTGACAATCTCTGCTTCCAAATTTCCAATCATCCTGTCTCTTCCTTCTAGCTATTCTTTGAGTGCTTCTTCAATTCTTTTATCTTCTTCAATTTGAACCTTCAAATTTGTGATCATTTGTTCTAGTTCCTGAGTGTCTTCTTTCTTGTCTAGTTCCCCTTGTAGCTTCTTATTTTTCCTCTTTTCTCTTCTAAATTCTATGGCACTCAATAGTTCCTTTCGGTCGTCAATTTTTGCCTCTTCAATTTCTTCCTCGACTTCTTCATATTCTTCTCCGGCTTCTTCATATTCTTCTTCAGAGTCTTCTTTATCATAGTCTTCTACTGCCATGAATAGAAATATTTCTGTCTCACTGCCACTGACTTCATCCTCATTTGATGATGAGATGTATTATTTGGTGCATAAGATTTTCTTGAAAACTTTCTTTGTGGTTCTTTTGCCTTTATATGTTTGTTTGATTTTTGAGTAACCTTCATCATTTCTCTTTTTCTTATGGGGACATTTGTTAGCAAAATGACCAATACCATCACAATTAAAACAAATTAAAGGAATCTTATCTTGATACCTATCGCCGGTTCCCTTGTTCAGTATTTTGACAAAGTTGGCCACTTATTCATCATCTTCCAAGACATCACTATTGTTGCTATGTTCTTTTTCTTGTTGCTTTCCCTTTTGATTTGATCTTTTGGATGCTTTGAAGGTTGTTTATTTTACATCTGGATTTTCCTTTTCAGTTCTCATTTCACATGTTGTGAATATTCCATGTACTTTGTCCATGCTTATTGAGTTTAGATCTACTCTTTATTCTAGAGTTGATATCTTAGGGTGAAATCTCATAGGAATATATCTTAGTACCTTTTGAACAATTACATACTCTTTGATTTCTTCTCCCAATCCAAGGATTTCATTTATTGTTTCATCGACTCGTAAGAAGTTAGCTGCAATATTATCATCTTCCTTCATCTTTAGTTGTTCGAACTGACCTCTGTAAGTTTGAAGCTTTGCTTCTTTGACTTTTGAATCTCCTTCATAAATATTTCAAAGTTTGTCCCAAATCACTTTAACAGATTTACAATGTGAAAATTTGGTGAATACTGTTTCACCAAGACCATTCAGAAGTGCATTTGTGGCTTTGGAATTATTCTAACCAAGTTTCACTGCTTTGTCATTTGTTGGCCAAACTGCTGGTATTGTGTACCCATCTACAATTGATTTCCAAATTTCAAATCCCTGTGCTTGTATATATGTCTTCATCCTTATGCTCCAAAATGCATACTTTTGTCCATCAAACTGTGGTATTCCATTTTTATACAATTTGTTGCTCTCCATGATCTATCTTTTAGTGGTTAAACTGATTTATGAAAAAACCTGCTCTGATACCAATTGTTGGATTACTGAGAGGGGGGGTGAATTAGTAATAGAGAAATATAATCATTTTTAACCATATAATCCAAGTGTTATATCAATTTAGCATTATCATCCAATAACTATAGAGTATATAAGCAATGAACAAATGAACAATCATACACATACATAGTACACTAGTGTTTTACGTGGAAACTCAAAGTGGGAGAAAACAACATAATTCTTTTTCTTATATGTCTTGAATAATTACATTCATTGGAAGTACCAACTTCCTTTGTTTTCCAGCTGAAACTGGAAGGAGGCTCCAACCCCCTAGTTTCTCAAGATACAACCTGAAGAAATCTCCAACTCCCCAATTCTCTGGCTACAACCAAAAGGAGGCTACAACCCCCTATGTTTTCCTACTAAAATTGGAAGGAGGCTACAACCACTTGTCCTTTTCCCGTCCAACCGTCCTGAAGTAGAAGTAGAATAATGTAACCACTGTCACACTATCACTATGAGATATACCACTGTACAACTATATCAATCTGTACCACTGACCTACAACTAACCTGTACAATTTCTCTGTAATCAATATGTGCCTGAGCTAAACATGTATAAACAAAATACAATAGGTATGTGACATGTAGTGTTGCAGCACATGTATGTACGTGCCCTATCTGTTATGCATCCCATGTATGTACGTGACCAAACTGTTATGCAAACATAATATGCCTTCTGAAAACTAAGGTTTTATTTCTCTTGAAAACTTCTGACCCTCTGTAAATTGTTCACATAGATCTATAACCTGTCACGGTATCCAGGCTGTAATTGTACCCTGTGCATGCATCCTCATACACAAACTTTACCCAAATCATATATCTCTCTCTCTAGTCATGTTCCATATAGGTGTGTGTAATCATGAATAATTATTATAACCCTCACATGATATAGTTATCAAACCCTTTCTTATATTTAGCCTCTCAATACATCAAGTACTTCACAAATACGGGCTCTCAACCATGTACCACAAAAACCCTTAGCCATATGCCAAGAAATACAACATGTGCCTAAAATAGAAGTATAAATGATAAATATACCAACACTGTATTTCTGTAGAATGACTTATACAGAAGATCCCATGCAACCACTAGTCTCTCTAGGGAGAATCCTCAAATCTCCATAACCATTTCTCGTGCATACATCAAAATCCAACTATTCATAGAAATAAGACATACATTTTGAGCCAATGGATAGATCTGATGTATCTGAGCATTGTAGACCTTCCTGGGAGGTTGATCACAAAATCTAGAACCTCTACATCTTCATCTCTTCAAGTTTTCATGGCTTTATCAACATGTACGCACCCTAATACACTTCCATCCCATGTACGTACGCACCCTAATACATTGTCAGCCTGTGTACACCTCAGTATGTACGCACCATAATACACTGTCAACCTGCATATGCATCAGAAACAAGGGTTTTTTAGTATTTGTTGTAGTTCTGAAACTTTCACCGTCAACCCTTCGTACTACCTCAGACTTTCGCAACTTCAAATGTATCAATGAGAACTTGCAATAAGCCTTACACAACAAAATATATTCAATGTGTTCAAGTGTGATTAAATGAGAAATCCTTGCCTCTTATTTATACTTTCATGTAGCATCCCACTTTCCTTATTTTAGGGAGTTCTCCATTAACTTTATTATTTAAATAATTTCTTTTGCAAACACTTTGACTTTTTGGAGCTTCTAGATGACTCATGAGGGTCCTCCAACTTCACATTGCCATAACTCTCTAACCGTGAAGAGTTACATGAGGTTCCAAATACCACCGAAAATGGCATGAAAAGCACTATACATCTAGGATAGTTTCACTGACAAATTCACTATCCTTCATCTCATTATTCCACAATTAAGCATGGGTTCTCTAACCATACTTCTAGGATAATTCAATCCACAAAGCGTCTTCCCGTGAGAGATTTCACCATAAGAGGACCACTTTGGAGTTCATCCATTTGTACTTCTTATAAAATATGACAAGACAATAATGAGTCATCTTTACATCAAACAAACTTGGGTCCATTACCCAAATTTTTTTCTACCGGAATTTATTCAACGGTTGACATCAATGACAAACAACCTTAATCAATAGGTTGAGACCCATTTGACCCTTATTTCCTTGATGACGATAAATGATAGCATGACACCAAGGCTCTAAACCAAGACAAAAAACAATATTATTCTTATGGATAACTCAAAATTTGAGTTATGACATGAGATATAACCCAAAACCTAAGATTTAAAGACCCTATGACTCAAAACAAGACAAATAAAAAATGTTTTGACCCCTACACATCCTATGTGCTAACATAACCCATAGTTGATTGAGTAAAAATGTCATGAAGGATGGAGTAAATGTAGGTAACTCACTCATAGACAAATAATCCTTGTCATGCTACTCCAAGTTATAGATGGTATGCCACGTGGTTCATCACAGTTGAGGAGTTATGGCCTTGTGAAGTTAGAAGCTCCGAAGAACGGTCAAGAAGCCCCTACTTGGTTACAAGTCTTTAATGAAAGGGTAAAGTGGTTGTAATAAGAAAATCTAGAATCCCCTAAGTTTAAGGAGAGATATTACTTAGAAAAAATATACATACACCTCAAGGAGTCATTCACAAGTACATTCATTCATTTACTCTATTGAACATATTCTAGTGAACTAGTGATCTATTTGGAAAGTTAGCAACGAAGAAAACTAAGGTAGTGACAAGAGAGGAGTGCGAGAGTTTCAGAGTTGTAGTGGAGAGAGAATTTTAATAAGGAAACCCTAGTTTGGTTGGCCCCTGTGGGTCAAACCACTAGTGCCCTGTGAGGCATCCCCGTGGGTTTCTTAGGGCTCATAACATGAGGCCCCATGTGAGAGGATGTCTTAATCCCACGAGGACAAAAATAAATTTGGGGGTAATGCTAATACCGGGTCCCAAAAGTTAGAAGTGATCTTACATGTTAGATCTAGTGTGTATCAGGTCAGCTACAAAGGTATATGTGTGCTTATGTGATTGTTGTGAAGGTTATACTTGGTTATGGTATGATACATGCTTAAGGTATGGTTGGTTTGGAACATTATTGAGGTACATATTGGCTACATGATTGATAGAGGTATATTCTTGTATCTGGTTATTATATGGCTGTTATGGTTCATCTTTGAGATGTGGATGTATGGTTGAGCTATAAACTTGATGTATGGAGGAATATGCATGAGGAACATGCTTGAGTTATTTGAGGCACTGTTGGCAGCCAATTCACATTTTTATACTGTCCTTATAAGCTGCCTACACCAGTGTTTTGCAAACTTTGATTTTCGTTGCAACCTTTGCAATAAAACGACACTATTGTTTTATATGCATTTGCACACTTACCTTGGTTCTTGTTTTCATGACTGCAAGTGTGAAAACTTTGGTTTTCGAAGTCATATTAAAAATGTCACTGGATTGTTATGATCACTCTTGTTTATATGCTCATCGTGTTTCCAATTTACTTATCGTTATACAGTTGACAAGACTCCAAGATCCTTATTCATTTGGCATTCTTTATTTGTTAATATGACTTCGTTTTACAAGACTGTGATGATATTCTTTTGATCGAGTTTGTGATGCATTGGTGATTTGATTTATATGTTCTTTGATTGATTCCCTTGACACATTGGTTTCGTGAAAACACATTGGTGTTGTTGTTAGACCCTTGGTATAAATCATTTCATACACCACATAGTTCATATAATCGAACCCTTGGTGTGATTTCGAATTATTGCTTTGGTTTTAAAATGATGACTATTGCTTGTGTAAATGTTTGCTTCACTTACCATAGATTTCATTGGTTGATTGAATGGCATGATTTTTAACCTATGCAACAATAATATTTGAATAGTTATATGCGCTGACGGTTGTACCATGGGATATGACTGTTTTGCATGGGCTGAACTAGCTCCACCACCTTCGCACGTTATGTCATTAATGTTTTCCCCCTATCCCGATTCACCTTTGCTAGTTTTTGGGCGAGCCTGTGAGTTATCAACCCTGCGTTTACTCTGTTCAAACCATTACCCACTCACCCTGCTCACTGTGTGCTCCTGTCTATGGCACCGGTGGTGCGCATAGAGTCGAATGGTAGCCAAGCCCTGTTGCTATTTGATAATGCCCGTAAATATTTAGAAAACAGTGGTTGGCTGGTGTTTATACAGAGGTTCGAGGGTTTCAAACTTTTTGTTTCCCAACAATTCACCCTCACCTTTGACGTTTGTAGGGTTAAAATCGGTGACATACAGCTCGAGCTGAATGAGAAATTCATAAGCTCTGCTACAGGACTAGGAGCTACAGGTGAAAGGTGGTTTAAAAACTCCAAATTTGATGAGGTGTCGTGGCCATTACTATTCGTATCAAGGAAGGTTGTCTCCTGTGATAAAGGTATGCCTATTTCTACCCTCAAACCTAGGTGGCACAACCTTTTGGTAATCGTTAAACAGTTTGTGACCTGTGAAGGTCAGTATGGCTTGGTTTTTCTGTATCACCTCTAGTTGTTGATGAATTTCATGGGCTATCCTTTGAACATGACACATTAATTCTTGTGTAGTCTTTACAAGATGTCTAAGAGATTCAAGCGCGAGAAGGCTGATAGCATCCTTTTTCATCACGGCTTGATTAAACTCATCGTTGTCCACCATTTGAGCCTTCATGGCGATAATTGGCAAGCCTTTCTATCTAGAAATGGCTNTGTGGTTAGTGAGACTTTGGCTGGACCACCCGTGCCATTCCATATCCTTCTACCCCCTGTCAAACCCTTGGTTTTCCCTGACATCGACCTACCCAACATCATAACCAACCCATGTACAAAAGACAAGACTGAGGCCGTCAAGAAGCCTGTCAGTAAGAAAGTCAAGGGTAATCCTATTGTTAATGGTAAAGGGAAGAAAAATGCTCGTTTGATATCAAGACTTGCCCGGAACAAACCTAAAAAAAATATCGACCAAAAGCCCATAGTGTTTAGCGAGGACTCGGACTCTGATATCGAGCGTTTCCTAGCTGAAGAGTACCCCTATTCTCATGGCCTATGCTCTATGAAACCCGATGACTATGTCTCTAACTTACCCTTGGCGGCTTAAACAAACCCTCGCCTGTGTTATCAAAGCCCAAGAAACCATCATGTATCCAATGTAACGCTTGTGTAGAGCGTTATTACATCGACGTTCCCCTGTTGCAATCAAAGATCAAATCATTAGAGGAACAAGTGACAGTGCTGGAGAAGGAGAACCACAGGTTACAAGCCAGTGAAAAGAAACAAAAAACCACCGGTTCGATTGTCTTCAGGAACATCGAAGCGACAATAGCCTTCATCAATTCCAAGTTATCATAATCGAATCCTTTTCTTATTGTTCATGTATGGATTTCAATATTAATTTCGTTTTATGAGTTGCTTGAATTAATATAACGAATTGGGTTTTGATTTCGATTAGCTCTGTTCATTTTAATACATTCGAAATGATTCTGTCATAGTTTGATCATCAAACGGTTGTGTTGTGGATCCTATACAGTAGACTCATTTTGCTAAAATTAAATGTAGTTATGATTTGGTTATGCGATTTTGTCGTGCCTAGTTTAGTATAAGCCAATGATTTGTTCTTGATCATGTTTGGGATTGTTTTTGAATCAGTTTTGTTCGTCTGATTTAGGATAGTCGATTGGGTTTGATTTCAATTAGTTTCATTTGCTTCTAATAAACTCAAAACAACCCTGTTGACTTCGACTTACCAGGAACGACTATGTTTTGTATTGAATTAATATTCTCATTTGGATTTTGGATTACATTCGACCTGTGCAAAAGATCTATTTGCTAAAATCATGGAGCTGTGTTGATTGTGTCGACTCCAAACGGTTTCGATTCGTTCCTGTTTGATTTGATTTGCAAATGATTGTTGTGTGTCACGATTAGCATGGTCATTTGTATATGTTTGATATAGTTCTATTAATTTGAAAAAATTTGAAAAACGATCCTGTTGATTTCGTTTGAATTCGATAATGATTTCGTGAATGGCTGAAGTGACATAAACTATTACATGCATGATTTGTTTAACCAGTTACAGTTTGTGTCGATTGGAATTGGTTCATGAAAATGATTTCATTGTTGTCGAATTATCTAATGCGATTCTATTTACCCCGAATTGGTAATAACAAATTGAACATAGTACATGTATCTCTGTTATCATTCGATTGACCACGATTTCGTTTCCTCTCAAATTAGCATAGCAGTTTTGGTTTGAATGATTCGTTTGGTTTCTAATTAGCCATTAGATATTTGTTTAATAGTTTGAATATAATTCTTTGAGATTTGAATTGGTTTTAAAACGATTTTGTGTTCAATTTAGACCAGCTACAGAATCACCAGATTCTGTAGCTAGTCTTAAAATTTAGATTTTTGTCAATTTTATCAATAAAATATCCTCTAATCTTGTCTATTCTTGTCCTCTTTCAGGTGCATATGAATTACAATGATCTATTGGGCATGTTGTAGCAGTTTAGGAGATATTTTTGGGATGTAGTTTTTATTTTAAGTTGTTAGTTTGAGTCAGAAATAGAGACTGGGATATTATCCACAGATTTTTGTAAACTATTTTGATAATTCCCACAGAGATGTTCTACCCTGTGGGAAGTCTTTAAATACTTCTTATTTTTGTAAAAAAAAATCATCATCACGCTGGAGAGAACCAGACTATGGATTTATGATACAGACTGGGATGAAAGTTGATGTCTTGTAACAGCTTTCACTTTCAATATATCAAACTTTTGTTTCAAGTTTTCTGCATATCAGTTTGCAATTAATTATTGACTACTTTAGCTATTATGATTCATTGCATGTTGATGTGATTTAATTTATATGCTGTCCACATCTGATCTCTCTTATTTAAAAAATACAACAATTAGTCTGCTTCAGTTTAATGAATTATAGGTTTACCTTTTCGTTAAATGAATCACTTTGTACAAGTCTTTGCACACAGATTTATCTAGCTGCGATGATTTGTAAATTATAAGATTGCTGTAATTTTTTATGTCTTGTTTGTCCTGTTATTTATATTTGAAGAGCACAACAACTTTCCGTTTACGAGAAGCTCGTGGAGAATCTGGTGCGGGTTTCCTCCCACCGAACCACTGAATCGACCATCATACACAGGACAAACCTGAAGCGTTACTTCAGGTGAGTCTGCTATATGTTGTTTAATAGTTAATTTATTAGTGTTATTTAAGTAGTTTAGTTAGATATATATATAGTTTAGATTCTTAGTTAGAATTATCATTTTAGTTTCTTAGTTTAGATATTTTTTCAGTTTATTTCTTTCTCATAAAATTATAAAAATAAAAAAAAACAATAGTTTTGTTGTTTTAGGACAGTTTACGAATGACTTTTGCAGGTTTTCTTCTAAATCTGTAATTTATAAATATTGTACATTTGTGATTAAGATTTAATTCTGTTGATAGTTGAATGTTAAAATTTGTAGAGTTATTATAGTATTAGATAGTACTAAAACGTATATATTAATAGTTCATATTTGTTTATTAGTTTGTTTTAATTGTTATTTTTATTTAGATTAGTTCATTTAGAGTAGTTTTCTTTTATTTTTCTAGGACTTAGATCGGCTAACGGAGCCGCTAAACCCGTCAGGGTGGGTTATCCCAAACGGATTGGGTTATTTAGACAACCCCAGACCGGATCCACTCTTCCAGTTGGCGAGCATTTAATTTCGCCCGTCAAAAAATGGCGCTAGAAGGAGGGCCTGAAACTTATTAATGGAACGAGGCGGTCGCAAGACTCCTCCACCACCTAATCGCTCACCTATAGTGACAAGAAGTCATTTGAACGATAACATTCCCCCTCAAACAGAAACCACATCAAACGATGATCCATGGATCACAGTTGAGCCAGCAACCCCAAATCCTACAGGTGGTGACATACAAGAGATTGTCCGCCAATCTCTCATAAGAACACATAGTGCCTTAGCCCGTTTGAGGAAACCAAATCGACCTTTGGACCAACCTTTAGATTTCTCTGATATCAGAGAACAACTCGGAGGCATTAACCTCACTGTGAACCCTACAGATCCAATCCTCACTCCTGCTGCAGGAGGATCTGGAATACCACCCTCACCACCTCCATCATCCCCTTCTTCTACGGGAAAAGACTCTTCTGACGAAGGCAGTTCCCCTTCTCAACCTTCCACACCGACTACACTAATGGCCAACCAGAACAATCCTGCTAGACCTTGGATCGACCAGGATGTCGTAGTTGTACCTGGAGCTCAACATCCC
This sequence comes from Picea sitchensis, assembly GCA_010110895.2. Taxonomy (NCBI): domain Eukaryota; kingdom Viridiplantae; phylum Streptophyta; class Pinopsida; order Pinales; family Pinaceae; genus Picea; species Picea sitchensis. Next base: position 3,157 of record SNQJ01S0035937.1, on the reverse strand, counting down.
TTGCCTAAACATCCGGAGAAATGGCCTCCCAAGTTTGACCTTGACTCTAAACAGATTGTTGAAGATCACATTAAAAAATTCATGTTAGCCATAAGACTCCGCAATGTCGAGCATGAAGACGTAGTCTGCAGGTTGTTCCCTTATACTTTCGAGGGCAATGCATCTACATGGTACTTTGACCAGCAACCCCATACCATTGTGTCTTGGGAAAAGTTTGAATCCTGCTTTTTGGAAAATTTCGGAGACGGTAAGCCTCCAGAAGTCCTAGTCATGGATATTTCTAACTTAAGAATGAACTCGAAAGAGAAAGTTAAAGACTTTAATCAAATATTTTTAACACTTAAGAACTGAATCCCTGCGGATTCCATGCCTGCCGAGAATCTTATAATAGCATACTATACTAAAGCCCTGAATCAAACTATAGCTATTTGGGTTAACCAATATAAGAAATCCACGTTGTTAGAGGCCTTTGAGGAGGCCAGCCATATTGAAAAAGACATACTTATTCTAAAAGACACTACTAGCAACGAAACAAAAACTAGTTCATCTTCCAAAAAGAAGATCGAAATCCTCCCTAGACCTACTCAAAGTAAAACACAACCTGACAGCTCTGATTTAGAAAAATTAGCTAAAGTCGTTCAAAAACTGTCAAATCAAGTTATAGATTTGAAAAGGACGACCGAAGGATCTTCGTCGAGAAAAGGGCCTTACAAGCCCCCGTTCTGGAAGCCTTTTCCCACCAACCGACCTAATCCAATCACCGAGGGCCTTAATCTAGAAAGTCTGCAATACGCCCTTCAAACAATTCTAGAAGCCCAGGATAACGTGATGCCTCCTAAGATTCCTGAGGAGGTAGTTGAACCAGAGACAGTTCAAGAAGAAGACTCTTCTCCAAACATTTTCAGACACTTCTCAAATAACATTTTTCAAGCTAACTTCGAGACAGTACATCCCTATAACACTAGGAGTAAGACAACAAGCAAACCTTCTTCCGAGAACACTACGACTTCACCTCCAAAGCAATCTAAACCAGATGAGACTAAACAGAGTCATGTGAACCCCAACTTAGATTATGATTTAGTTGAAGATCTTAAAAAGTTAAGGGCTAACATTTATGTTTATGAGTTATTGAAATTTCCATTCCTGCTACAAAAAATGTTATAGAATATCGCAGAGAATGGCAAAAATGGTAATTCAAGCAGTAACAAGGTTGTTCAAAACAAAGTCTCTCAGAAGACTTCCACTAAGAATAATCCTGATCCTCATGATAAACGAAGCCTTCCTGTAAATAATGTAAATAATGTAGATAAAATAGCTTTAGAAACTGCGAGTAAGAAGCCACAAACTACCACCCTTAGTACTCGCCAAAATGTACCTCCATTTTTGTTAACTTTCAAAATCTTTAATAGAAACGTGCACAATTATATGGTAGACTCAGGAGCCTAAAAAGATCAAGGTAAATCATGAACGCTACCTTAAGTTCATGGTCACAGATTTGAACGATCCCAACGAACCATTTACACCTTCTGCTGATTCACCCGAAGTACAAGGGATAGATACCTTTTTCAACAATTTCATGGTCAAGGCTTCAGCTATGACAAACCCAGAACAACAGTCCGAGATTGTAGCATACATGCAGCCAACAACTTCCACACAACGGTCTCATGCACCCGATAAAAATCAAATTTGGTCTCTTTATTTTGACGGGTCAAAGTCCAAAGAAGGAGCTGGTGCAGGCTGCGTTATTATTGATCCGGCAAGTAACAAAACTATGATTGCATGTAGGTTAGAATTTGAATGTACTAATAACACTGCAGAATATGAGGCTTTGCTGCAAGGTATCAGAAAAGCTACAGACATGAAATCTTGACTGTCTTTGGCGATTCTGAAATCGTGGTTAAACAGGTAAGAGATCATGTTCATTGTCTGTCTCCACATCTTAAAAGCTACCAATCCGAGGTCTGGAATTTAATGAATAAATTTTTTTCTTTCAATATAAATTCTATTCCTAGATTGAACAATTATGAAGCTAATCTATTAGCTAACGTAGCTTCTAAACTCTTTCCTGCAGAAGGCTTATCCCCGAATGCATTCTCCGTCGAACTGTTGTTCAAGCCATCCGTTCCTGACAACATCACGAATTGGAGAGTCTTCGACGATGATCAGAAGATTATTAGCTTCCTACATATGGAAGAAATTTTTCAAGGCGCGGTCATAGACGAATGCACTCATGACGACAATTTGCGCGATTTCACGGTAATACCAGATCCAAGAACTCCTGAATCTTCATCGGACATGGTAAATTCGATCCCTAAATCTGTAGTTAGATTAGAGAAATTTTATGATCTTCAAGATAAATTCAAAAAATCGGTCAACTATAAAACCAATAGTTCCTCGTTATCATATGAGAAAGTAAACTTAGGAACTAATGAAAATCCGTAGTGCATTAATTTAGGGGTTGGGTGTTCTGAACAAGAAAAAGCTGCATTCATTAAATTGTTTAAAGAATTTAAAGATGTCTTTGCATGGACGTATGATGACCTTAAAACTTTCGACCCTAACATCATACAACACGTCATTCCTATGAAACCCCAAACCTCATCCTTTCAACAAAAATTAAGGAAAATGCACCCTAAGATCGAACCGACCATTAAAAAAGAATTGAATAAACTCCTGAATGCTAAGATAATTTTCCCTGTTAGGAACACTCAATGGGATTCTAACCTTGTCCCTGTCTGGAAGAAAAGTGGGGAAATTCGAGTATGCGTCGATTTCCGAAACCTTGATAGAGCGTCTGATAAAGACAACTACCCTGTCTCACCCATGGAACAAATCCTTCAACAGGTATCTGGTTCTGAGAGGCTATCCTTATTGGATGGTTTCTCAGGGTACAACCAAGTCCTGATGTCTCCTCCAGACCAACTTAAAACTACCTTCCGCACTCCATGGGGCACTGACGCTTATCGAAAAATGCCCTTTGGATTGATTAATGCCGGTGCCACTTTCCAGAGAGCGATGGACATCACTTTCTGAGGCTTAATCAATCAGTTAGTCGTAGTTTACTTAGATGATGTGACTGTATTCTCTAAAAACAAAACCGATCATCTTGTTGAAATAATGTAACTGCGAAGAGCATTCTTATTATTTTGTTATTGGA
>SNQJ01S0035936.1:66610-80669 GCA_010110895.2 Picea sitchensis | reverse complement strand
ACTTATTCTTGGCCCTAGTAAGCATTCACACTCAACAATTCAAGTCAAAGATGACTGCTCTGATACCAACATGATCCGGGATCTTTTCATCGAGTGAATTATAAAGAATTGCATTAAATGAGCATAAATTAAAGTGCACCATTAAAGAAGGAAAATTTCAATAGTGAAGAGACATAAGCAGCAAATATGAACACAAAAAACTTGATAACGGAGTTTGTCCCTGGTAAACTATGTCTTCATTTCCTACTCTCAAATGGGTAGGCCTTTTTATTAACTCAGCAAAAGAATTTGGCAAAATACATAAGTATACCTCATTCTGAAATCAAGTTGCAAAAGTTTTGCTCAGATCATAAAACATACAGCACCACTGAAATCGTGGCGTCGAATTACCCAAAAATGCTTGTCTCCATGCCTCAATCCAACTCTGGTACTCCCAGGGCCAAGAGGAATTCTGTCTCGATTTTTGTGCCATACAACCTACAATAAATGTTGAATAATTGTCTCAAAATGTGTGTCGTATGTACCCACGCGCCTCCTCCCTGATACACTAGGTGGATACACCTTTTAAGCAAAAAGCGTGGGCTTTGTAAATGACGAAGGTTGTTGGCCTTATGGTTAGTGGAGCATACGTTAAGGCTTTGATAGTGGGGGAGGTCTCGGGGTCGAACCTGTGGGCCTCCCCTTTTGGCTTTGTTTGTTGTAACGTATACATATATTTGAAATGGTTTGTTCCACTGGATTTGTAGTGGTTATATGATTCCGTTGACACCAGATTTGGCGAGGTCCCTCCATATTTGGAGGACCCACCAAATCTTTTCATATATATATATTTTTTTGAATTTTCGCTCACAGGTTGTCATCGGGCATTTTCCCACTGCCATGTGGTAGCCACCTATTGGGCCACATCAACCACTGTACCATCATCCTACCATGTCAGCACCACGTCACTGTATGGATGTTGATGTCATTCATACTGATTTTGATGTCAGTAGTACGGATGTTGACTCATCCCCTTGTTGACTAGGATAGGTTGACCAAACATTGACTGTGAATATCTTTTGATACGTAACTTTGTTTGATGAGTTGTTTGCACCGTTGGAAAGCTTGTGACGTGCTCTTCACGATGATGTCATTTTTGCTGAGTTTTGAGAACTTTGAATATTTTCCCTTTCTCTATCTGCTAAGGCCATTCTTAGCATCCTAGGTTGCTTCTGCGAGTTTTGAGTTGTTCTTAATCTTCTTTGGATCCTTTTTGGATCACCAGGGCTATGCCCTATCCATCTAGCTCTCGAAACTCCATATTTGTGACCTGTGGGCCTTGTTGTCGTCCTTATACACACTTGTAAATGTGGAATACGTCTTGGTCCACTTAGTGTGTCCTCGGAGACACATGTATAATTTCAAGCCCACTGTCACCTCGAATTGAACTCCTTATGTCTAGGCTTACTCCTAGGGAAGCCAAGGGGGGGAGACCCTAGTTACTATGTGAGTTAAAAGATTATGTCTAGGAGTTAATTGTAATTGTTAGAAGGTCTAGGGGGATCTAGCCTATATGAGAGTCAACAGTGAAAATTCAAGATTTCAATGCACAATAAAACCTTTCCCTAGGTCAACTAAAACTAGTGCCTAAGGTTGGGTAATGGGGTCAACTAAGTTGAAGGGGTTATGTTTTACAAAAGATTACAATTAGATTACAAAATGAATTATTAGATACAAGATTTACAACTATCTACACAGTTAAAGAATCTAAAGAATAACTAAGAGATACAACAATGATAATAAAATGATACAATAATGGACAAAGCAAGATACAAAGCAACTGACTAGCCACTAATCTTTAAATAAACTTGATTTGTGCAGGGAAAAGAAAGATCATTCAAGAGGAGATTACCACAACAAAACAAGCCAACACACCCAAACAATGAAGTGCCTCCACAAGATGCACAACTTCAAGGGGTGGTTTCAATGACATCAACACACCAACACAAGCCCAAACAAGAAGTGCCTCCAAAGGATGCACAACTTCAAGGGGAACTAGTTAACCATCCACAAGAACTCAATGAAAATGCATGTGAGATAACATAAGTGAGATGGTTGCATAAGTTAAAGAGCATTAAACCATCAAAATATTAAAATATTATACCAAGTTAAGCTGGATTAAGTTTTAAGATTTCTTCAGTTGATTAACTTAAAGTGTGAATCCTAAAACTATGTCACTTCCCTAGAACTCTTCCCGCTTGTACCAAAAGGACTGTTGGGTGCTCAAGAAGTGAGGAAAACAAGGCCACACCCTAGCTCCACAGCTCAATCTGGGAACAAAATTACTCCACAACGGGGACACCTAGTGCCATAAGACCATCCCTGATCTAGCATCCCCTGCTTCTTCCTTAGGTTCCTTTTTTTATGGCAAAGTTGAAACAGTTGAAGGTGATCTAATTAACTAGATAAGTTGAAGCCTTAAGAATTATTAAGGTAAATTGCCTCTTAAAGATTATGTTGAGTTAAATTAAGTGCTTGCAAGTAAAGTGAAATAGATTGCTTAAGCTTGAAAAAAATTTAATTGATTTAAACTTGAAAACAAAGTAAGTACTTGAAAATAAAGTTATGCTTGAAAAGCACAAGTAAAGTTATTATGCCTCCACGACTTAAGTAATGAAAATGAAATAGCTTCTAAGATCCTAAGATAAAATATACACAAGCATTAAACCACAACTAAGTTCCTATCCTTATGATATAGGATGGTTGGATTTTCCAAACTCTTTCCTATGTGTAGGAAAACAATGAAAATAAAACGCAGAAAATTAAATTAGCTTGAGAAAAGCAAGCCCTTAGGACTCCCTTGGGCTTGATTTCAAAGAGAATGAGAGAGAGAAAGAAGCGGGTATTTGTTAACCCAACTTGGGAGGATTTTTCTTGACTTTATGTGCCCCAAAATGGGTTGTTCCTCCACATTTCTGTCACGAATCTGTCAAAAACCAGCAAGTAGAACTTGCTGGAAAAGCTGTAAAAATCACTAAAAATCTGCAGAAAAATTATGTTAGTGTAAACCAGAAATTTTAAATGTAAAATCAGCAGTATATATATTTGTTTTTGGTCTACTTCAAAACACAAATCCAACCATATATATAAGAATATGAAAAGATAATCATAACAAAAAATACAAGAGGTTTTAAGTGGGTGAAAAGGAAATTTTCCAGATCTGAAATCTTCACTCCAAACCCTTAGGTAACCTGCAAATATTGTGAGAAAAGCTACAAAAAATGAGAGGATGTGAGTGGATCTAGATGGTAAAACAAAATAATTTGTAATACCCAAATAAACATTTCACTAGATCTATGATAATATTACCACAAATCTATCCAAGCAAAATACTTTGCTTGGAGTTCCTACTCTAGATCTATAAGCTAAGAATACACAAGAAAATAAACAAGAACAAGATCACCTCATTAAGCAATATGGCACCAAGAAGACTCTTCACACCATGTATCCTCCAATTTTTTTTTGTATTAGAAGCAAGCTAGGACAAATATTTACCCAAGCTTGAGAAAAGAAAGAGAGAGCAAGAAGAATGAAAGAGAAGAGTGGGAGAGGAAGGAGAGGAGAGAAATGGGTAGAGTACCATGCATTGGGAGATCATGTGTAAAATAAGGGAGGGAAGGCTCTTATTTATACTTGGGAGCCAAGAGTGACCCCTCTTGGATGAGTTACAAGTGTCACACATCCGAGAGAAATAAACAAAGTCAAGGAAGAGTCACTTTTAGGGTTTTGGTAAGTTAGGGTTTTGAAAATGAGTTGGAGTGAGTTGGAAAGGCTTTGACAAGTCAAATGATGAGTTGTAGGGTCTAGGGAGGTGCACCAAAGGATAGAATAAGTCTCCCATTATATTTTTTATTATTTTTTTACTTTTTGGAGACTTTTTAGAAGGGGGGCACACCTCTCTAAGGAAAGTGACGTTTTTGCTTAATGGTTAGGTGAGGGAGTGAGGTGAGGGTTGGAAAAGGTTAGGAAATTTTTTGGGTAAGTTATCCCACTCTTTCTCTAACCAATTTTCTCAATTTACAATTATTTGACAAGTTTGACTTTGTCAATTCCAACAATTAAATTGTTGTCTTAGACTAACTTAGACTCTTCATCGACAAACACCTAGCAAAACTTGTCCAATTGAGATGAAACTTTCTCCAAGGGTGTAGGGGGTCTCATTCCATTTCTTTTGAGCACAAATACCCCTATCAAAATCCCAAGGATCTAGTTTTTACAATTTTTATCAAAAAAATAATTAAAATTAATCTAGTTTTACAATTTTTTTATCAAAATAATTAAAATTACTCAAATAAAATGGGTAAATTTAAAAAAAAAAAAAAAAAAAAAAACTATCTAGACTGGACAGAATTCAAGTAAGACTCCCCAGGATCTCTAAGAGATGTCTAGCATGGTAATTTACAATATTCCTAGACACTAGATACCATAGGGCTCAACCATTAGAACTCCTTTCACCACTTTGGAGAATTATTGTGGGAGTGAAAAACTCAAGGGAAATTAATAAGGTTGGTTGCGCCAAATTAATAACCTGAGGAAAAAAACACTGGATGAAAGGAACTCCTCCAATGATGAAGTCCTAGGAAACTGACCTAAACTATTATCCATGCAGACCCATTACATTATAATCCCACGCAGGGGAGCGGAAATTCCAATTACAAAAACATGTGTTGAAGCCAAAATTTCGTTGTAGAAGCCAGTAAGTCTTCAAACTAGTAGCACCATCAGGTACATATCATCATGGCACATGGTGAGCCCCTAGTTGAAATAGGTGGTCAACAAGCCTCGAGACATAATCTCCTTAGTTACCCTAGGTTGGGGGTAACATGTATATTTCTTCAACTTCATGTGTATCTTCTCCCAAAGTGTAGTCCAAAAGGAATTGAGAAATACGGTATCTCTATCTGAGATGACGCTCCATGGTATCCCAAAGTGCACCCAAACCTGTTTAAAGAACATGTTTGTTGTTTCTTGTCCTTTGAAGGTCTTTTTACAAGGCATAATAATGCATATTTTGTTGAACCTGTCAACTGCCACAAATAAATAGTCATGTCCCTTCCTAGTTGTTGGTAAACCTCCCACAAAATCGATGGAAATTATTTCCTAAGGCCGAGTGGGTACAGGTAAGGGATGGTATAGACCTTGATTTCTATTGTTGGGCTTTCTTGTACAACAAAGTATGCATCCTATAATATACTGAGCTACATATTCTTGCATTATATTCTAATACACATACATTTGTAAGTTAGCAACCATATTACCAACACTAAAATTTCCTCCAACCTTGGAGGTGTGAGCCTCTTTGATAAGTTGCAATCTTTCACCTTTAGGAACATAGAGCTTGTTTATCTTGTATAGAAACCCATAATGGAGATTATAGTCATCCTTATTGTCACCTTCTTCTACATGAATTTGGCCTCGTAGCTACTAAAACACCTCTTTAAAGTCCTCATCTTTTGTGTATGCTTCTTTGTATGCATCATGGGTAAAAGGCTCCATGTGCATAAGAGTTCCCAAAACTATAATATTGTATGTAGGTGGCCCTGAAAGAATGCATGCCAACTTATTAGTGCTTCCCTTCTTATACTTTATGATTAGATGAAAATGTTGCAAAAACCCATCCACTTGTAATGTCTAGTTTGTTGAAGCTTACTCTGGGCCTGCAAATACTACAATGGTTGGTGATATGTGTGGATGATGGTTTTTTCCCATTAGATAGTGCTTCCACTTCTTAATATCTTGAACCAAGGTGTAAAATTCCTTATCATAGGTAGGGTAGTTTAAGATTGCCCCATGAAACATTTCAAAATGATAGCATATCGGCTTACCTCCTTGCATTAAAATTGCTCCCATAGCATACCCACTTGCATCTGTCTCCACTTTGAAATGATTTGCAAGTTTGGCAATGCAAGAAATGGTGCTCGACTAATCTTTCATTTCAACTTGTTGAAAGCTCTATGTTGATTCTTTCCCCACTAGAAACTCTTACCTCTGGATGTTATGGAGTGGAGTGGTGTAGTTACCGCTAAAAAAGAATCTATGAACTTTTGTAGGTACTATGTTTCACCAATAAAGCTCCTAAATTTAGTGACATTAGTAGGAAATGGCCATTTTATGATGCCCTCCATCTTCACAGGATTTATTTTGAGCTCCTCTCTACTAATCGCATACCCCAAATACACCAATGACTACTAAGAAAACTCACATTTCTCGAGGTTAGCCAATGGCTGGTGCTTTTTCAAAGTCTTTAACACCCACATGACATGCAGGATGTGCTCCTCCCATGTAGATTCTAAACTTTCTACATTTTTGAAATGCCCTTCTAAGGTGCTTGAGGTGTTCCTCATCTGAGGCAGAATACACAGTGATATCATCAAGGTAGATAACAATCAATTTGTCTTTCTCATCGACAAAAGCTATGTCCATAGCTCTTTGAAACATTGCCCCTACATTCATAAGCTCAAAAGGCATCTTGGAATACATAAATGTTCCCCATGGCATGGTAAATGTCATCTTTTCATGATAGTCGGGGTGCACCATAATCTGATTGTATCCAGAGAAGCCATCTAACATTGACATTTTCTGAGAACCTACCACCTTCTGTAAAATATGTTCCATCTTAGGCAGTAGGTAGTTGTCCTTTAGAGATACTTTGTTCATATTCCTGAAATACACACACAACCTGATTTCTCCACTCTTTTTTCTTACTAGCACCAGATTTTCCATCCATTTAGAAAATCTCAGGGACACTATGATTTTGGCTTCAAATAGTTTCTTTACTTCTTTCTCGATCAAGGGTGACAACAAAGGGTTTATCCTTTTCAATTTTTGTTTGAATGGCTTATGATCTTCTTTGATTAGGATAACTTGTTGGATTATATTGGTATCATATACTTTCAACTCATCATAGCTCCAAGCAAAAACATCAGGAAATTCTTTCATTAATTTGACATACCTTTCCTTGACTTCAGGGTTGAGTGTTCTGGATAGATTAATGATATTTGGATCTTCTGGAGTCCCAATATTGCAATCTTCCACATCCCCTTCATTTACTGTAATCTTTGGACTTCTTTCCACATCATAATTATCAAAGAGTTTCACCAATGGGAACAACCCCTTGGGAATGATGTTGCTCTTTAGTTGAACGATATCTCTGCCTGAAATCTAATTGTCGAAGTAACCATCTTTGGTGAAAGTAGTTGCATCTACTTATTCATCACAGTATTCTTCATCAATGTTCAAATTCTCAAATTCATTTTCCATCTTGAGGAAGCTTTCTATCTATTTGTCATCTTCAAAAACCTGCCAGTACTTGATGTTGTCTAGTACTGTTGGCCTGTATTTGACATCAACCTCATATTTTTTATTAGGGAAGATGGGAACTTTGAAAACCGTCGTTGAAGTAGCCAAAGCATCAACAATCTGATTTTGTTCTCTTGGAATTGTTGAAAGATTATATTCTGGAAATTTTTAAAGGAGATCTAGCACTAGATTCCTATACGCCCTCAATCTAGGATGTTTTGCTTGGTATATGCCATTGATTTGATTTACAATCATCTCGGATTATCCATATACAATGATTCTTTTGGCACCCAATTCTTTCAAAACTTTCAACCCCAATATTAATGCTTCATATTCGTCCATGTTATTTGTGCATTAAAAAACAAGTTTGTAAGAACATAATTTTGAGTCTCCTTTGGGGTGATTGATCCATATGCCAGCTCCAGCTCGCTCTCTACAGGCAGCTCCATCGAAATTCATCTTCCATATCTGATCTCCCACATCATCCTTCTGCTCTAAAAACTTCTCAATCTGTTGGTCAGATTTCTCTTTGTCAGCCATATCGATTTTTGGTTCTTTCTCTTCAGAACAAAGGTCATTGAAGAAAATGGAAGACCCCAACTCAATTTCCACTGAATAGATGGGATGATTGCTAGGATGTGACTTGTTGTTGACCATGTACTTGAGTATAACTTCTCCGTATAATATTTTGTCTTGAACAAAGACAGGGATGGTGGTGTACAACATGTCCAACTAGAGGGTTCCCTTTAATTTTGCAGCCCATGAACTAGATAGCAGCATGCCAAATTTTGGAGGAATATTAGCAACCACTACGTCCATAACCATGTTCTTTGTTGGTATTTGTGACAAATATACCACTAGATCTTTGATCAAGCCAAGGCACTTTACCTTTCTTGAATCAAAGGAGAACAAATACTTATAAGGCCTTGTGATGTCCAGGCCTAATTGGTCCATGACCACTTTGGGCATCAGGTTGTGAGTTGCTCCAGAATCCAACATAACATTGTGCAGAGTCATATCATGGACTTTCAGACTGACATAAAAAGGGGGGACTTCTTTAGTATCACTATTTTCCTCCACGCATGGGCCAAATAACATGGTTGGATGATCATCTTGTATGTTAAAGGTATCAGAAGTTTGTTCAATCTTCAACATTTTGATGATCTGATTTCTATACTCAGTGTTCTTGATTAATTCATTGAAAGGTACATAAATTTTAATCTTGGCTATCTCACTTTAAAATTTAAAGGAGGATGAGGTTTTCTCTACCTCTTTGGTGACTATTTCTTTCCTTGTCTCCAGTATTTTCTTTTGAGGCTCTTCTTTCTGCTTTCCTTTGTCTACAACATCCTTTGCAGCAACATATTTTGCAGCAGAATCCTTTTTGAGCTGACTTGAAGAGGGTATGTTGCTCTGAGTTTCTTTGGTGAGGTTTCCCTTTGGAGGATTTCGTTTTGAAGGATTTCCCTTTGGGAGGTTTTCAAACATTCTCTGATTTTGAAGATTGTATTGTCTTTGGAATTGCATGGTGGTATCTTGCAATCCTTCTTGGTAATCTTCCCTTTCTATTGATAACCTTTCATCCTCATCTTGCAAAAAGATCTCACTCGCATCCATGAACTGGTCATGTTCTTCTTTGATTAAAAACACCTTTGTTTCTTTATCATCACAACAATTCATGTTGTCTTCAAAATATCCCTCATAATTCTCATTTACATAATTATTTTGAAAAGGAGGCCTTATTTGTTGTTCCCCCTGATTTCCTTGGTTTCCCTGATTTACCTGATCTGCTTGATTTGCCTGATTTACCCGATTCCCCCTATTTGTCTGATTCCCCTAATTTGCCTGATTCCCCTCATTTATTTGCTCTCTTTGTCTAATTTGTGGGATTGTTGGCCTCCTTGGATTTCTGGGTGGGCCATCAGCATGTTCTCTGGGGTTAGGCCTATTACACAGGGCCATTCTTTCCAGCATTCTCTCCATGGTTCTCATCATCTTTTCAAACCTTTCTTGTGAGGTTTGTGAGGTTGAAGGTTGGGCCTTATCTTGAGTTTTGTTCATGTCCCTGCCAGAGTTATCTTTTATCTTTCGTGAGGCCATTAGATTCACTTCGACTTCTATGGAATCAATCATCATATCATCTAATGTAGCAGATCTTCATTCTCTCAATAATAAAGAAAAATCACTTTCAAAAGAATCAACATATCTGAGCTGAGCAGCTTTAGGGGGGGTTTCACCTCAGCAGGAATCAAATTATAGACCTTCATGAATTTGGCTAAAAACTCCTACATTGTTTCGTCAGGTGATCTCTTCATGTTGTTATACTAGATAACCAACTGAATTTTTCTTGTCTCCCCATTTTACAAGGAAGCTGGTTTCAAAGGCTTCGAAATTTACAATATTGGTTGTTGGAAGGGCTCTGAACCACTTCCTCACTTCTCCTGCAAGATTTTGTGTAAACAGTTTCATTTTTACATCTTCAAAATGAAATCATTAAACCAGTCTAGGTGCTTCTGGGATGATATGTTACCTTCAGCATCATATAGTTTGATCCTTAGGTTATAATCTTGAGGCAAAGCATGTAGTTGAGCAAGCAGTACGAGAGGAGAAAATCTAGATGCCATGGCTGCTGTCAGGGGTCGGAGAGGCTGTTTTTTCTGAGCGGGGATCACTATAGTCCTGGCAGATGTAGCCAAAATCAAATCTTAGAATATTTTTTCATCAAAGATGGTCTCGTTTAAACAAGATTGAGATTTAGTTCTGAATAGAACTTGCTCAAATTTCACATCAAACTCAAGGTCTTCAATGCTTGTCACTCCATCCTTGCATAAGAACAGATATCAGTCTGGATGCAACACTAGGGTTACTGGATTTTCTTTTCTTTTATGTACAATCTTCTTAGGGTTAGACACAGGGATTGCAGCTTCTGGGTCTGGGTTGCTTCTGGTGTGAATTCTCTTGGGAGCCAGGGTTTCTAGCTCACATTGTTTGGTGCAACTGGTCTTTTGGTAATGGAGTCGCCAGGGAAAAAATAATTTCCGCCAATAAGGTATTTGATCCGTTGTCAACCTCAGGGATCAAACTAAAGCTTTAGGTCATTTTCCCAGGGAAGATTTTTCAATTTCATCCCCGGCAACAGCACCAAAATGTTAGCACTCTGTAAAAATTTTCCGGTTGATAGACAAATGATATAGATAATTGTTTCAACCAACTTTAGAGCTAGGCACTAGCCTGATCAACTCAGAGAGGGCTCTCTCATGTCACTTGATATTTCTTTGGAAATCAGTGGCTAGATTTGGTTTGTTTGGGGGTTTTTATAAAGTTGTTGGCAAGGAAGGGGAGGGACACTCAAGGCTATGGAGTCAAAATTATGAAAGTGAATGAAAACAATGACTGACCAGTAGAACTCTCTATAGGATAAAGGCTAAATGAGGCAATGAATCTGAGTTATAATTTGAATTTAAGCAAGGTGTAGGAGGAAAGAGAAAACAAATAACTGCATCAGAGCATTACGGAAATGAATTTTGAATTAGCTAGGAAGAAAATAACACAGTTTAAATTGCTTAAGCCGAGAGCATCATAAGATGAATTATGGGCCTTTAAATCTCCAATTTAAACAGAAGAAAATGTAAATGGAATAAAATAACACAAGAAATACATACAATGAAAGGAGACAAACTCATATCACCACCATTAGAATCTTTTCAAAGAGACTTCAAAAGATTCTGCATATATATTCAATTCAGCTTCAGAAAATTACAATAGAGTTCAAAACAACCAAAAAGGTGCCCTTGCACTTCTACCAACCCTTAATACATTTGGAACCTCTAATACTTATACAGTTACATCTCCCTCTAGTTAGGAATCAATTACAATAGCTGAAACGAATCGTTTCAGATTCTGAAAACTGACTATAATAATTACAAGCCAATGGTTTCGGTAGGCGAACCAATTTACAATGATTAAGCAAAAATGTTTCATAAACTAGGGACGGATTTCTCTGACTGCTCATCTTCCTCTTCGCCATCTATCTTGCTCTGATCTCCTGTCGAACTCCCCAACATGGTGACATCTGGAGGCTATTTGTTGGTCCCTGGAAAACTGCATTTTGACTTACCTAGTCGCACGATCTCCTTTCTCCTTCCACTGTGAGTCAGAAGGAATCTCGTAATCCATCATTTCTTTTATCAAAATCCCCAAGTCGATGCAGGTAGCATAATTCATAGTCAGCAGCCCAATATTTACCGTCTTAAATTGATTTAAAATCTCAAAGTTCGTGGCCAAATATTCCACCAAACTTGGTCCCTTCAGGTTCTCCTTCGGGGCTTCAAATTTGGAATGACCCATTCTACACTAGGTGAGGAGAGAATTGTATCCTTCTTGATCGTATAATTTCCCTTTGCCATCCCAAAATAGTGGGAGGCCCTTGATAAACAATTGTTCAAATGTATCCTTAAACTCTTGTATACTCTGCTCCATCTGTACAGCTTTGGTTTGAAGTGACTTGAGAAAATTGTGCTTAGCGATGATCCTCATGGCCCAAATGATCAGTGTAGTCTTGTCTTTTACCCCAATGGTATGAAGATTGGAAGTGGGAATGGAATTCCACATATTTATAGCATTTTGGGCCCATTCTGAGGGATTTTTTGCCAGTGTCTCATTTACAACAGTACACCTGTTTTGAGCAGTGATAGCCATGGTATCTTTGTCATTTATAAAATTCAAGTACACCCTGAACTTAGCAGCGATAGCATCCCAAATTACATGTTTAGGTCCTTGCAAAAGTACTTTACCTTTCAACCTCGTCTTCAGCTTGCTTAACCTCTCTTGCAAATCTTGATTTTCCTTTTTTACTTGGGCCATCTTTTCATCCTTCATTTTCATCTCTTGTTGCATATTTTCTATGATTCCCTTAAGGCTATTGATTTCTCTTGTCTTAAAGCTTACTTGAGACATAGACTGAACCAATCCATTAGCGCTTGATCAAGTTTCTACAGTAGAAGGTACAATAACAGCCATACCTGTTATTACTCCCTGTCCTTGTGACCAATTCTCTTTTTCCTTTTCCAACTACAATACTTTGGCTTTGTAATTTAGTGCTTCCTGTCTAAATGTCTCTTTTTCTTGTTCTAGAGCAACCAACTCTGTTGTCCGTGGATGTTTTGTAGCAGGCATTTTCAGCTTCTTCTTCAGGCTTTGGATCATCTTCTCTTTCTCATCTAAGGAATATTTTACCCCTTGAGGGCCTTCAGATTCCAATCTTTTGACCTAGGTCTGTCAGGTTCTGTTGGATGCCTTTTCCTACTTCAATTGTCCATCTAGTTTAAGTGCATGGGTTTTCAGTCTTGAAACCTTCAAACTCGGACTCAGGGAGTTTGAATATAGCATGTCACTAGCGTTTCTATGGAATTTTACCTTATCTGGGGCACCGATATTTTCATAATGCAGCTTGATTTCAGACACTTTATCCTCATCTGCCACCACTATGTTAAATGTCTTCCTTTCTACATCCCTGACTGAGAACAAGGAAGACTTGTTCTAGGAGATCCTCTCTACTTCAGGTAACAAATCTCTTATTTAACTCATGGCCACATTTCCTTTCACAACGTATTGGTTTGCTAGATCTTCTTTGGATTGGTAGACCGCTCCAGGTGCCTTATTAAAGACATATTTCTTGTTGTTGAAAGCTCTTGAGCTGCTTTCACCCTGTGTCATGCTCTTTGTATTAGCTTCTTCATTTTTCATTCTACTCTCCACCATCTCCATGCTCATTTTCTCTTTAGGTTCTTCCTCCTCCAGGTTTCCTATCTGTGGGGACTATGTGATTTTTATTTTCTTGGGAACATTTTGCTGACTACTGGCGTCCAGGGCCTTTGAACTGCTCCTCTTGCTATAAACACTCATCTTTGGAGCTTTAATAATCAACCTTGGAGAAGTTTTATATGTTTGGATCTACTACGGGGCTGACTCTATTTGTTGTGTCTGATCAGGCTGCAAAGTGACTTCCATATCTGCATAGGTTTCCACATTTGCCAGTTTATCAAATCCTTCAACATGCTCATGCTCATAGGGGCCTTGTTTGCTCATCGGTCTTCTTTTAGATATGACCTGATGTGGGTCATATTTCCTCCCTTGTAATTGGGCAAACCCAAATTCATTGATCTTGGCCTGGATCTGAGGCAAACATGATCTAGTCTTTACCACAAAGGGTCCTATTATGAAAGGAAACTTTAAGTTAGATGCTTTGTGCATCTTCAGAAAATGTTTTGTTTTTGAAATGATTCTTTGCCTAATGAACTCCATGGCAAAGACTCTGGGAGTCAAGAAAATAGGCAAAAGATAAGGTCCCTCTTGATAACCATATACCCAAATCAGAGTATAGTGCATGAACAACACCCAATCTCCTACCATGTTCTCTGGATTGGGTTGTAAAGAACTTTTCATTTCTTCCAAAACCCTTGGCAAGTTGGTATTGAAGATTAAGTTATAAACTATGGACACGATCTTATTTATAAAAAAGAGCATTGTAATCTTTTTGCATTCATTCAAGATAAATGCAGCTTCAGGGAACTCTGTCTTATTCTGTAATGTCCCCACTTTGGGACATCATCACAGGGCAGAGACTTATGATGACCAGAGTAGCCAAATGGATGTTATAGAGAGTATAGGGGTATTTGAGAGGCATTGTGGGGTCCAGTTGGCATTTATCATCATATTCCAT
>SNQJ01S0035936.1:11604-55702 GCA_010110895.2 Picea sitchensis | reverse complement strand
TGGAAAACTACATTTTTTCTTACCTAGCCGCACGATCTCCTTCGACTGTGAGTCAGAAGGAATCTCGTAATCCATCATTTATTTTATCAGAATCTCCAAGTCGATGCAGGTAGCATAAGTCATATTCGACATCCCGATCTTTAGTGTCTTAAATTGATTTAAAATCTCAAAGTCCGTGGCCAAATATTCCACCAAACTTGGTCCCTTCAGGTTCTCCTCCAGTGCTTCAAATTTGGAATGATCCATTCTGCATTGGTTGAGGAGAGAATTGTATTCTTCTTGATCATATAATTTCCCTTTTACATCCCAAAATGGTGGGAGGCCCTTGATAAACAATTATTCAAATGTATCCTTAAACTCTTGTATACTTTGCTCCATCTGTACAACTTTGGTTTAAACTGAATTGAGCAAATTGTGCTTAGCGATGATCCTCCTGGCCGAAATGAATAGTGTAGTCCTGTCTTTTACCCCAATGGTCTGAAGATCAGCAGTGGGAATGGAATTCAACAGATTTATAGCATTCTCGGCCCATTCTGAGGGCTTTTTCGCCAGTGTCTCATTTACAACAGTACACCTACTTCAGGCGATGATAGCCATGTTGTCTTTATTATTTATAAAATTCAAGTACACCCTGAACTTAGCAGCTTCAGCAGTGATAGCATCCCAGATTACAGGTTTAGCTCCTTGAAAAATTAGTTTACCTTTCAACCTCATCTTCAGCTTGCTTACCCTCTCTTGCAATTCTTGATTTTCCTTTTGGATTTGGGCCATTTTTTCATCATTCATTTTCATCTCTTGCTGCAGCTTTTCTATGATTCCCTCAAGGCTCTTGATTTCTTTTATCTTCAAGCTTACTTGGGACATAGCCTGAACCAATCCATCAACTCTTGATCCATTTTCTGCAGTAGAAGGTACAATAACAACCATATCTGATGTTACTACCTGTCCTTGTGACCAATTCTCTTTTTCCTTTTCCAACTGCAATACTTTGGCTTTGTAATTTAGTGCTTCCTGTCTAAATGTCTCTTTTTCTTGTTCTAGAGCAGCCAGCTCTGTTGTCTGTGGATGTTTTGTGGAAATCATTTTCATCTTCTTCTTCAGGCTTTGGATCATCTTCTCTTTCTCATCTAAGGAAGATTTTACCCCTTGAGGGCCATCAAATTCCAATCTTTTGACCTGGGTCTGCCAGGCTCTGCTGGATGCCTTTTCTTGTTTCAATTGTCCATCCAGTTTAAGTGCATGGGTTGTCAGTCTTGAAACCCTCAAATTCAGACTCATGTAGTCTGAATATAGCATGTCACTAGCGTTTCTATGGAATTTTACCTTATCTGGGGCACCAATATTTTCATAACGCAACTTGATTTCAGACACTTTATCCTCATCTGCCACCGCTATGTTAAATGTCTTCCTTTCTACATCCCTGACTGAGAACAAGGAAGACTTGTGCTGGGAGATCCTCTCTACTTCAGGTAACAAATCTCTTATTTCACTCGTGGCCATATTTCCTTTCACAACGTATCGGTTTTCTAGATCTTCTTTGGATTGGTAGACCGCTCCAGGTGCCTTATTAAATACATGTTTCTTGCTGCTGAAAGATCTTGAGCTGCTTTCACCTTGTGGCATGCTCTTTGTATTGGCTTCTTCATTTTTGGTTCTACTCTCCACCATCTCCATGCTCATTTTCTCTTTAGGTTCTTCCTCCTCCAGGTTTACTATCTGTGGGAACTGTGTGATTTTCATTTGCTTGGGAACATTTTGTTGAATACTGGTGCCCAGGGCCTCTAAACGGCTCCTCTTGCTATAAACACTCATCTTTGGATCTTTAATAATCAACCTTGGAGAATTTTTCTTTGTCTGGATCTGTTGCGGGGCTGACTCTATTTATTGTGTCTGATCAGGCTGCAAAGTGACTTCCATACCTGCACAGCTTTCCAGATTTGTCAGTTTATCAAATCCTTCAACATGCTCATGCTCATAGGGTCCTTGTTTGCTCATCAGTATTCTTTTAGATATGACCTGGTGCAAATCATATTTTCTCCCTTGTAACTGTGCAAACCCAAATTCATTGAGCTTGGCCTGGATCTGAGGCAAACATGATCTAGTCTTTACCACAAAGGGTCCTATTATGAAAGGAAACTTTAAGTTAGATTATTTGTACATCTTAGGAAAATGTTTTGTTTCTGAGATTACTCTTTGCCTGATGAACTCCAGGGAAAAGACTTTGGGAGTCAAGAAAACAAGAAAAAGGTAAGACCCCTCTTAATAACCATATACCCAAATCACAGTAGAGTGCATGAACAACACCTAATCTCCTGCCATGTTCTCTGGATTGGGATGTAAAGAACTTTTCATTTCTTCCAAAACCCTTGGCAGACTGGTGCTGAAGATTAAGTTATAAACTTTGGACATAATCTTATTTATAAAAATGAGCATTATGATCCTTTTGCATTCAATCGAGATAAATGCAGCTTCAGGGAACTCTGTCTTATTCGTTTCCAGGAACATTCTCAGCAAGTGCATATAATACCAGAAGTGTCTCAGTGATTGGAAATTTACCAGTTGTTTGTGCACATTATCAACGATGAACTCTTCAAAACTGATACAGAACGACTGAATGGACTCTAACTAAAAAAAGGTCAATAGAAAACCCAACATGACCTCTACTACAAACTTGTCGTTATCCAACCCTAAAATTTGATTGAGTATGGAACAAGCCCACTTGACCTCATGATTAAAAAAGGTCAATAGAAAACCCAACATGACCTCTACTACAAACTTGTCACTATCCAACCCTAAAATTTGACTGAGTATGGAACAAGCCCACTGGACCTTAATAATCATGACGCTTACATTCATAGGCAACGATAGACTCTCAAAATGATATTCGAGTTTAACAATGGTCTACAAAAATAGGGTTTTGACCTCGGGGGGACATTCTCTGTAGACTGTGATTAGTTTCTCTTCCTCAAAGGGCTTTGACGCTACGGGGGAAGACTTTGGTGTACTGAGGGCATGTCGAATTGATGGGCTATCTACTCCGCACAAGACCTCTGACCCTAACTTATTCAAAATGACCCTTTCTTCTTGAGAGTATTGTTCTGTACACCAGCTTATGAATTCTGGGAAAGGGAATGCAACTTAGATGGCGTAAGGGATTATGGAGGCTTGGGCCGCTTCGAGGAAGGGTATTCGTTTCCTGACATTGTTTAACAAATTGGCTCTGGATACAGAAATGGTTGAGACGGTTATTTCTGTGTCAAATATATCAGTGTCTCTGTCAATTAGGGATTCTTCTTTAGAGGCGGGGTCTTTCTCTGTTACGGATAAAATGACAGTATTCATGGCCATGATGAAAAATACCTGTGAATTAGCGGAGAATGTGCGAGTCTAGTTCACTATTGAGCTTCGGTTAGAATGGAGCGTTTGTGCCAATTTTCAAACGTTCAAATGATTTGAAATATCATAAAATAATGATCGGGGCCCTCCTTTTATATGCGCTTTTCCATATCGAGGGCGAGGAAAAACGATTTTGGGTAGACCGCTTTTTTCCCCGATGTGCCTCTGGTAGTGCCATGTGTCTGTGAGATGAAACCATGGTATTTCCCCCGGCCCGCTCTCGAGCAATTAAGCTTCGTGTTATTTCCTCACTCGATACATCTCTTGACCGTCGATCTGGGTTGTTTAAGATCTGTGGCCCCGCAGGCCCCATCAACTTTCGCGCCTCCACTATATTTGGCCCTTCTCCGCTAGGTGAAACCCTATCCTCCAAACTATCGTGCCTCCATACCGATGTAGCTCCTCGCTAAATTTCTAAGACTTGGATTCCATCAAAAGAAAATTGTTACGGTGATAACAAGTCTCATAAATGTAGATGGTGCATTACATAAACCAAAAGGCATAACCAACCATTCATACAAACTTTTCCTTTTCTTGAAGGCAATATTCTAGGTGTCTTTTTATTTGATACGTACCTGGCAGTATCTCGATTCGAGATCCAACTTGGTGAAGTACTTGGCATGAGGCAACTAGTCTAACAAATCATCCACCTTGTGTAGAGGGTATCAATTCTTGAGTGTAATATTGTTCAAATATTTGTGGTCGATACACATCTGCCTAGTCCCATCCTTCTTAGGTACTATGATAATAAGTGAACCACAAGGTGAGGTGCTTGGTCAAATTACTCCCTTCTCCAGCAGTTGCTACAATTTTTTCTTCACCTCATCTGCTTATAGAACGAACTATCTATACAACTAAATACTGGGTAATGGGGACTCAGACAACCACTATATCTTATGCTCCACTTGCCTCTTAGGTGGAATCCCTTTAGGCTCCCGGAACAGTCCTCTGTATGCCTATAGTAACTCCTCTAACTGATTCTTTTTCTCTTTAGTACATCCCTCCAAGGATTCCTTTACCCTTACTTATTCATCACCTGGTTGATTCTCTCTTAAGAAAAGCAACACATATTTTTTATTGGAACTAATCAACTTTTTGGCTTGGTTGGAACTTATTAGTGAGATCATAGATTTACTTTTGTGTGCATTACTAAGTTAGGATTTCCCATCCTTGATTAGGTGGTACTGGTTTTCTCTCTACATGAATATCACATCCCTCATATACATGTAGGGGCTTCCAAACACTACACCACACACATCAAGGGGTACTACATCTAATTCCACTTCATCAATAAAATCTACATTTACAACAAATTTGATCTTACATTGTTTCGTGACATTGATTTATGCATCCTTGTTCACCCACCCCAATGGGTATGGCTAGGATGATCATGAACCTCCAACCAAAGATTGTTGACTATATTGGTTGCTATGAGATTAGCCTGCGAACCAAAATTGAATAGAGCATATTCCTTGGTCTTCTTGACCTAGATCTTGATATGGAAGGGTTTTGTAATCTCCTTCTCTTCCTTGTGATGAAGGCTACTCAAATTCACCCCCTTTTGCACTGAAGTGTAGGAAATATTATCATCCTGATCTAAGCTTATCTCTACTTGATTGCTTGAATCCATGGATAGAAGGTTCATCTTCTTGACATCCTTCTTATTGTTCTCAGGGTTCAACATTGGATGTAGTTTCCAACACTTTTCTTCATTGTGACCATCAATATTGCAATGGTTACTTGGATCCTTGCATTGATGTGCAATGGTTGTCATCTTCTTGTCTTTCCCTTTACACTTCTTCTTCCCCTCCTTGGAAGCGCCTTGATGCTCTTTCTCCTTGGTACCACTTGGTTGTCCTTTCTTGTGGCTTATATTTTCCAAATATTGTGCTTGCACATGTGCCTCATCAACTGTCTTGCACTTGAAGAGCATCACTTGCTTTCGAAAATGACTATGTATACCCCCCATATACTTGAGGAGTACATTTAGGTTCTTGGGAGAGATACCCAGCATGATAGCCATCTTTCAAAATTGAGTGGTGTAATCCTACACTCTCTACCCTTGCCTTTGCTTGAAGTAATGCCAACAGATCCATTGGTCCTCTACATATCCAATAGGGTAGAATTGAGACTTAATGAGGTTTTTGAATTCCTCCAACTTAGTTTCTAGAAAATCACCCTCTAGCCTAAGTGTCTCCATGTGGATTTCCCACTAGATTAATGCATAGCCCTCTAATTTCAGTCGGGAAAACTAAATATTCTACTCCTTATCTATATTGTGAACCCTAAAGTAGACCTTTAATTTTTGCAACCAATTATTCAACTTTAATGCCTCAATCTCACCTTGGTGTGGCTTGATATCCACTTTCACTTCCATTTTAAATAAAGAATCTAAAGGGGTAATATCACTTGGTTGCTCTTTCTCGGGCTCTTTCCTTGACTCTTTTTTTGGGTCTTCAATTTCTCTCGATTTCCCCTCTAACCTGATCTATGAGTTAGATCCTCTATCCTCCCCAAATGGTTTGACCTTGTGTTACACATTATTTTTGTCATCCCTGATGACCATTAATGATGTAAACATATCTATTACCTTTAGAGGGGTCAGTGGCCTGAATTCCTGAAGAAAGAAGGGAGAAGAACTTTTATTGAGAGAAGAAGTTGTATTTTCCTTTGTAAAAACCCTATTAAAGAGGATTTCCAAAGGATGCTCTATACATAGGGTGCGGAAATGTCTGATTTCCGTAGGCTGCACTATAGCTAGGCTGTGTAGTTTCCATAGGCTGCACTATAGCTAGAGTGCGTAAATTCATGTACGTGGGAAAAACAAGCATCTTCTCGATGTTTCTAGAAGGAGAAGCTTCTATGATGACGTGGCCTCTATACGGTTTGGATCTTACTCGCTTTCATGATTTAGTGGGATCATCCTAACCTCCTCACCTTATCCTCTTCAGCTTATAAAATGAGAGGATCTCTCATGGAGAAAGTTAGCTTGAGCTTGCCTTGGGATTAAGCTTTTGAGATTGGCTTGTTATTGAGTTTTGTAGCTTGGAGTTTTTGGATCTTGTATGTTGGATTTGAGCTTTGCTTTGTCAAGACAGATTGTGAGTAGCTATTAGATCTATAGTCTCAGAATCAATGGATCAAAACTGTGTGGGAAGCAAGGAACTATTGGAAGGAACCTGACAACATCAAGGCATATGGTTGTATCTTTCTTCCACATTCTTTAATACAGATATAATTTTCTTTCCTATATGAATGTTATTTGTCCATATTGTATGATTCTTTGATCATGTACATAGTTTCATATCAAATAGACTATGTTATTCTTATCTTCGTTGCTTTGTGCTTATTTGCAGATATTTCTCATAAACCTCGTGACGGAGCTTGGATTGCATTGGCGAGGTCATATCTTCGCTATTTAAAAGGTATGTCCTATATCCATTTCTCATTTGATAATTGAAATCTAAGGAAAGAGTAGTGTACTGTCTTGTTTTGTTCTAGTTTCCTAGTGAAGCTAGGGGGATTTATTTGTGTCCAAACTTAACAATTAGCCCGATAGCAAAATTGGTGACTCCATTGGGGACACAAATCAATCCCCCTAGATTCACACAAATCAATGCTTACAGCCTTTGGACTTCATGCTGAAGTTAAGCTACTAGCTTCTTAAGCTGGGGGCTAAGTACCAATCATCCCTAGATAATACATTGGGAAGTCGCAAGCATAGTTTTCTATGGTTCAAGCTTGTGTAAAAATGAAACCACCTACCTCAAGCATAGTTTTCGCTGGTTTAAGCTTGTGTAAAAATGAAACCACGTCCAAGAATAGTTTTGTTTAGCTTTTAAGCTTGTGTAAAAATAAAATCTATCCCAAGCATAATTTTGTTTTGTTTTAAAGCTTGCGTAAAAATGAAAACAATCCCGAGCTTAGTCTTTGTTCTTTATCATGCTCGTAAATACATGATAATAAGTTACCGAGCTTAGTCTTTGTTCTTTCTCATGCTCGTAAATCAATGAGAATGTAACCGAGTAAACTTTTATCACTTTTTCGAACTCGTAAAGGTTATACGAAAAAGGAACCCCTTGGAGTTCCCTTTAAGCACTTTTCAGACTCTCTAAACATGAAAAGATTTCCGAGCGACCTTGTTCTTTTCACGCTTGTAAGAGTATTTGAAGAAAACGTTTGATGGGTGGTAGTTTATCACTTTTTCGGTCTCATCAAATTAATTTACCAAAAAGGAACTGAGAGAGTTATCTTTAAGTGTTTTTTAGACTCTCTAAACATGAAAAACCCCTAAGTTTTCTTTCTTTGGACTCATAAAACAAACATCGAAAGGCCCGTATGGGACCGAACCACTCCTTCTTAGGGTTCGTTATATGAGCTTACAGTTCAAGCATATGTTATCCTCCTCAATCTTGTGTAAAAATAAAGAGGTACTCGCCAGAAATGGTGGGGGAAATTGGGAAAGAAATGTGTTTAAACCTGTATTCTATGGAAGAGTCACTTTTGAACATGAAACCCTTTCACTCGCCTTGTGTCTAGGTTGGAAAATCCACTTGTCTCCTGATCATGCTCCTTTATAAGATTACAAATCAGTCTGTGATCCCTGTTGTTGAGTCAGTGTTTCCAAGACAATTGTTGTGTCATCAATATGTTCAAAGAGATGTTCAACCCGAAAAGCCTTCTATTGCGTCGGCCATTTCTACATTCCTTAAGCCTTCTATTGCGTCGGCCATCCCTAAGTCAGTCCTAAATCACTTGTTACTCTAATCTACCTCAAATCTTGTTACCCGTTTCGTGTCAATGATGGGGGATACATTAAGGCCCTCCTATGACGAGTCTTTTCCTGTTGACTTCAACTCATTATCTAGGGATTAGACTTAGAAACTAATTGGTACATTAGAACTTGCATGCCTCAATGGTAGGTTTCCTCGCCTTCGACAATGGGTTTCATTATTGACCCTTGATCGAGAGATTCCGCCGAGTGTTCGACTTCAGCTCATTAATTCACATTCGTTTGATTGTACTAGAGTACATTGGGAGTCATTGACAATAATGGTGATTTCCCTTGCACTTGTTAACGGTACTCATTAATGATCGGTAATCAAGTGGTTTCTACCATGTTCGACTTCAACACATGTATTTGCATGGTTAGATTCGTACTATAGAGTGGTGGAGATGAAGACCCTGGATATTTTATCATAGATCCAGGTTGTGTTGGAGTATATTTAGATTGTACTGGTGCATAGATCGATAATGTATGTCTGGTGGCTATGTTCAAATTTGAGTCTTTAACACATAGATCCACAGTGTGTTTTTGGTGGCTATGTTCAGACTTGAGTCATAATGGCATGGATCCATAGTGTATGTTTGGTGGCCATGGCCTATCTTACTTGACATGGATCTTTGCATGTCGACATTTATGCTTTGAGTCATTTGTATTATGAGTATGGGAATTCCTACCTCAGTGATGATATATTATTGTACTGTATTTCCTTGTTTGTTGGCAGGTTTCCGACCGATGTGTTCCTTGTTCCCTACACACACTCGACAAAGTATTTCAGCTATCACTCTGTTCTAACTTCATACTTTGGGGGGCTCTCTGTTACACAATATTTTCGTCATACCTGATGAAAGTTAATGATGTAAACCTATATGTTACCTTCAGAGGGGTCAATGGACCGAATTCCTGAAGAAAGAATGGAGAAGAACTTTTACTGAGACAAGAAGTTATATTTTCCTTTGTAAAAACCCTATTAAAGAGGATTTTCACAGGCTTCTCTATACATAGGGTTTGGAAATGCCTGATTTTCGCAGGCTTCACTATAGCTAGGCTGCAGAGTTTTCGTAGGATGCACTATAGCTAGAGTGCAGAAATTCCTGTACGTGGGAAAAACAATTTCTCAATGTTTCTAGAGGGAGAAGCTTCTATGGTGAGGTGGCTTCTATACGGTTTGGATCTTACTTGCTTTCATGATTTAGTGGGATCATCCTAACCTCCTCACCTTATCCTCTTCAGCTTATCAAAGGAGAGGAGCTCTCATGGAGAAAGATAGCTTGAGCTTGGCTTGGGATTAAGCTTTTGAGATTGGCTTGTTATTGAGTTTTGTAGCTTGGAGTTTTTGGATCTTGTATGTTGGATTTGAGCTGTCAAGATAGATTTCGAGTAGCTATCAGATCTACAATCTCAGAATCAATGGATCAGAAGTGTGTGGGAAGCAAGGAACTGATGGAAGGAACCTGACAACATCAAGGCATCTGGTTGTATCTTTCTTCCACATTCTTTAATACATATATACTTTTCTTTCCTATATGAATGTTATTTGTCCATATTGTATGATTCCTTGATCATGTACATAGTTTCCTATCAAATAGATTTTGTTATTCTTGCCTTCATTGGTTTGTGCTTATTTTCAGATATTTCTCATAAACCTCGTGATGGAGCTTGGATTGCATTGGTGAAGTCGGATCTTCGATATTTAAAAGGTATGTCCTAGATCCATTTCTCATTTGATAATTGAAATCTAAGGAAAGAATAGTGTACTGTCTTGTTTTGTTCTAGTTTCGTAGTGAAGCTGGGGGGATTGATTTGTGTCCGCACTTAACAATTAGCTCGATAACACCTTACTTGCTAGAGACACCATGAGGAGGGCCATATTGCGAGAGATATCAATGACTTTCTCTTCCATCCTTACAAATCACTCTTCTATTGAATCTCGAGGGTTGTTGTGAACAAACACATTTTCCATGGCTAGGGTTCGGTCACTTTATTCTTATGATAATTCTTGGATCCTGCAACTTTCCACAAATACCCCAAAGAAAACTACTATTTTTCCAATATGATATGTAAACTGTAGTGGATATTCCACTAGAACAGTTCGTCACAACAAATCTTATAATATTTTGAAATCTTAGATTATGCAAATTACATTCTTAGATCCCAGTGATCCGAATTTTATGAGCAGAACGAAATGAATACATATATGTATTATTAACAAAAAGATACAATGAACAATAACATAGATACAGTAAAACTTGGCTTCTATTCAATAAAGAAATATGTTGAAATTGTAAAACGTAGACTAAAACAAGCTTGCTAGAATGGTGGCGGCTTATCTATGAGAAGAGATGTGACGGTTGTGCTCATTCTCAAGAATATGAGTACAATGAGGCTCCAAAATCCTTTTTACATCAAACATGAATGCCAAAACTGTAGACATCCAAAAACCTAACCCTGGGAGATGAAGCAACAAAAGTCATGTGGGTCCCGTTGGGGTAAGTTGGTACATCAACTTTCCAGGGTCGTAACTTTTGCATACGATCTCTATTTTAGGCGCACGATAGCTCGTTGGAAAGGTATATCTGAGGACTACACACTATTCCATCAAACTCTAACTCCATACATAATATGAATATGGAGGGTCCATAAACGTTGTTTAGGGCCTCAAAACAACCCCATAAGTTCAGAACCCAAAAAGCTAGGAAAATAACTACCAAAATGAAAACGGCGTGTGAGCTAGTTGGAATAGGTGGGTCACTACCGATATACACCTAGATCAATCCTCCCTCCTTATGAATATATGGTCTCCATTGCATTGATTTCCCCCATAAGATGAGGAAAGTTTTGTTGAATGTCGCGTCGGGTGAGCCACTTGCCTTGGTGCAGGAGTTTCCCTGCTTTGACAACCCAATAAAGTTGGATCCTCTGTTGGTGAGTGCCCTTGACCTATGTGTCCACAATCTGATTAGTGGATGCATGTTCCATGCAGTTAGGGTTGAGCTTTGTTGGTGTCAATTGTTCCGCTATCTCTGAGGTGTCTAGTAATGGTGGAAAATATGGTCGAAGGAGGTCCACACTAAAGATTGGGTGCAAGCCAAGGAAGGGGCTAATGTTGAGCTCAAAATCATTGTCACCCATGGCCTTGGTGATGGTGTAAGGTCCATATCAGAGTGGACGAAGCTTCCGATGGGGCCCCGTAAGGCGTTCTTTCTGCAAGTGCAACCAAACTTTATCTCCCACTTGAAACTTGTGTGGCACCTGATGTTGATCATGGCGCTGCTTATACTTGGCATTGGACTTCTGTAAAATATCATGAATCTATTGGCAGATGTGATGGATCTGCTCAATGAACCGAGTATCTTTGTCGACTTCAATTTGAGCATGGGACAAGTCTGCCTAGGCGGCCGCAAGGGGTAGTGCAACATCCATGGGACCCAATGGTTGAAATCCCAACCCCACCTGAAAGGGGTTGTGGCCGGTTGAGCTATGTATGGCTCTGTTGTAGCTGTTTTGAACATAGGGAAGACTCTCATCCCATGTATGTGGATGCTTGGAATTGTACATGTGCAATATATACATGATCATCCAGTTGATAACCTCGGTTTGGACATTCGTCTGGGGGTGGAAGGCAGTGTATTTGGTGAGCTTGGTGTCCAACAGTGACCAGAGGATTGACCAAAATGTGTTGAGAACATGACTGTCTCGATATGAGACGATGGTTTGTGGTATCCCAAAATGTACCCACACTCGTTCGAAGAAGAGCTTGGTAGTGGCATCTGCTATGATGATCTTCTTGCAGGCGACCAAAATCGCCATTTTAGAAAATGATCAACCACCACAAAAACACAATCATTTCCCCGCTTGGTTGATGGAAGGCTCGACATGTAGTCCAACGAGATGGATTCCCAGGGCCTTTCAGGAGTAGGCATAGAGGTGTACTTTCCTTTTTTTGTAATGGTCGGTTTGGCAATGGCGTAGGAAGTGCATGACTTGATATATTTGCTAACATCCTGTCGAAGTTTCGGCCAATAGAAATGTTGCTACAACACTACCACTGTCTTTTCTACGCTAAAGTGTCCTACCACTCGACTATAGTGGGATTCCCAACTCAACTTCAGTCACTCCATTGATGGAACATAGAGATGGCCCAGATGGCACAACAACCCATCATGAAGATGGAAATCAATGACAATTGTGTTTGCGTCCAACATTTGGTAGTTGGTGACGAAGTCATGATCTCTCTCATAGAGTTGGTGTCATCTAGAGGTCTCATGGCCACATGAGTTTAACATTGTGGTGAGTGTTGCAACTGGAGGGTGACAGAGGCAATCAATGACGTAGTTGGTGCTTCATGTCTTATACTTGATGTTGAGATGGAACTGCTACAAGTATGTGGACCACTTTTAATGGAGGTCATTCTGCAATTTGCCTTGTGTATGCATGAACTACAACAACTTATGATCGGTGTAGATGACTATCTCCTTCCCGAGAATGTAATTCCTCCATTGGAGGTAGGCTTGCACAATGGAGTACATTCCTTTGTCATAAGTAGGGTACTAACAAATGACATTTGATAATCTCTCACTATGATAGGCCACATGGTTCCATGTTGAGTGAGAACTGCACCCACAACATAGTCTAAAGCATTTGTCTCAATCTCAAAGGGTTGTTGCAGGTTGGGTAAAGAGAGCATTGGGGCTGACCACAAGAACTACTTCAAATCATCGAATGCTTGTTGTTGTGAAAGGCCCCACACCAAATTTTCCTTACCACCACCCTTGGTTACTTGGTTGAGGGCCCATGCAATATGGGAGAATCCCAACATGAACATGCGATAGAAATCGGCAAGGCCTAATCATGAATAGTTGGATCTTGGCTGGATCCACATGCACCCTATGCTCATCAACAATGTATCCTAGGTATTGGACCCTATGCATGCCAAAGGAGCATTTTTCCAAATTTTCATATAGCTTGTGCTGCCACAGAGTGTGCATAACCTATTGAATATGTTGCAAGTGTTCCACCCAATTCTTGTTCTAGATGAGGATGTCATCTAGATACACCACCACAAAAGAATTAGTGAAAGGCCATAATATATCATCCATCATCCTCATGAAAGTTGTTGGGGCATTTGTCAAACCAAAGGGCATGACCAACCATTCAAAAAGACCTTCTTTGGACCTGAAGGCAATTTTCTATACATCTTTATGCTCTTTTGGGACTTGATGGTAGCTATACTTTAGATCAGCCTTACTGAAGTATTTTCCGCCCTTAAGCTAGTCAAGGAGATCATCAATTCGGGGAATCGGGTATTGGTTCCTGACTGTGATTTTATTTACAGCCTGGTAATCGATGCAGAGTCGCCAGGTCCCATATTTCTTCTGCACAAGTATGATTGGGCTTCCAAACGGTGATGAGTTGGTTCGGATGTGCCCCTTTTGGAGTAGTTCTTGGATCTAACACTTGATCTCCTCATTTTATAACAGAGAGCGATGATATACTGGACCATTGGGTAGTGGTGCATCGAGGGTCAGATCAATTGAATGCTTGACCTGATAGTGCAGAGGTACCCCAATGGGTGAGGATAATATGTATTTGTATTCTTCCATGAACTTATCCACTTGCTTCTGCTACGTTGAGAGATCGGTTGTGGAGGCCATGCTTGTGGTTGTGACCTTCCGCTCACTTTGAGATCGAATCACGAAGAAGACAAACTTCTTGGTCTGAGATATGACCTTTCTGCATTGCTTTGCAAAGATCAAGGAAATCGTAGTAGGTGGGACTACCTCGAGTATCCTATACAATTTCCTATCCAAAGTAATAATAACACTGTGAGGCCTAGAATCATATACAACATGATGTTTACATAAATAAGGTGTGCCCAAAAGAACATCACAAACTTCAAGAGGAGCGAAATAACACAACACCTCATATTTGAAGGGCTTGATGTCATAGGACATGTGACACTGTTGGATGACGTGAAGATCATTTCCTTGCCGGAGCCATTCGATGGTGTATGGTTGTCGATGCGACGTTGTCGGTAGGGCCAATAACTTGACGACCTCTGAAAATATGAGTTTCTTCTGGCTACCGCTATCAATGATGAAGTGCATCGGAGTACCCTTCACCCACATCTATGAATGAAAGAGGCACTCACCTTCCTTTGGCTCGTCAGGTTCACCAGGATGGATCTTGGTGGTAAAAATGATGGCACTGGGTTCTGCGTCAATAATATGTCTCCCCTTTTCTGGTTCTGACTTAGAGTTGGAACCCACATCTGATTCACAGGCTTTCACCTTATCCACCAATGACTGCTTTGAGTGGAAATCAACAATGTTATGCCAGGGGATCTTATGGAAGTCTCACCACTTCTCGGTGTCTTTCTTCGTCTTTCCATTGTCCTTCTTTGTTTACGGATTAGACTGGTTGTCCTGAGGCTATCCATCTTTTCTCTTCCCTTTGTTATGTTGATTGGGGTTGCTCTTGCCCTGCTTCTGCTGTGAGGGGTTCCCAGACCCAAACTACCGCGTCTTTTTTTTAAGCTTATGCTTGATTTTGACATCATATCGATAGGTCGTTCCCAAGGACGAGATGTCTAGAAACTCTATTTCTATCTAGATGTATCTATGTAGACCGTCACAATACTTGAGCACCAGATGTAGCTCAAAAATTTTGATACCCAGCTTGGTGCACAAGGTATGGAAGATATTTGTGAACTTTGGCACTGTTTGGTGCCTTTCCTTCCACAGTGTGGTCCATCTTGTATACAGGTCGTCATAACTTCCAATAGGATAGTATTGTTCCTTAATAGCATCCCTAAAGGACTCACAAGTGAGTGCGACTATAAATAATAAGGGATCCTATGTTTCCTTTTTCTCACAGAAAGTCTCCCGTCAATCTTTGACATGGGGGACGACTTTAAGAAGTGCAAATGTAATATTTTATCTATTGGAAAATTTATGGACAGAAAAATACCCTTCTAGCAGATTCAACCATTTGTCTACAACATATGTGTCTATCTAACCTTCAAATATAGGAATATCAAATTTGATTTGTACCTTGAAGGGGGTGGCTCCTCCGCTCGAAGAAGATGTGTCGCCTGTTGGTAGATGTTGAAGGATTTGCGCAAAACTATCCATCATCTCGTTCCTATGTTGTGCAAGGGCTTCCTTGAGCAACAATTTGAAAGGATCTCTTCTCCCATTGTCTTTATTTTTTCCCACCATGGAAGGTCACTTGGGCATGTGAGATCTCTTGTCCTGGAATATTCCTGATATAATATAATATGCAGAACATAAAATATCTAGCAAGAAATGACATAATAATAATGATATATCCATAAGAATAATCACCAGGAAGACTAACTTTATTATGATAGCAATGTTCACTTGCCTCTTCGAGGGGTAAGCCTCCAACAAAGTAGAGCTCTATTACAATAATCTCCAAGAAAAAATATCCAATTCCTCCTACTCTTATTTATACTAATTCTACCTTTTGGGGAAACTTCTAGAGGAAGATCTTTCTAGAAGCGGAAGCTTCTATTAGGTCTTCTTACAATGACTTATTCTTCTTTATTTATTAGGCCTTATTAACTAATGATGGCCTTTATTAAATAGAAAACACATCCTACTAACTAATGACCCATGGAGAGGGGTTAGTATCATATCCTAACATGCCCTCCCCCTTCAAAAGCAGCCTTGTCCTCAAGGTTGCAAGTGCAAAAATTGTTGAAGTGTGGTTGCGAGGTCCCAGGTCACGTCCTCTGGTGTTGTGTCCTTCCACTTGATCAACACTTCAATGATAGTGCGACCACGTAGCTGATGTTCACGGTTATTGAGGACTGCTTCTGGTTTGAGCCACAAGGAACCTTCTTCATCTAATCCCGTGGGATGGTTTGGACTCTGCAATTATGTCCCACTACTTTCTTCAGACATGAAACATGGAACACCAGATGGATTTTGGAAGTAGTAGGAAGGGACAATATGTAAGCCACAAAACCAATACGCTTGATGATCTGGTAGGGTTCATAAAAATTAGGTGCCAATTTGTGATGTCCCTGAGCTTTGAGAGATGTTTGCTTGTAAGGTTGAATCCTGAGAAACACCTGATCACCTTCCTAAAAAACCCTTTCTGAACGATGTTGGTATGCCTGTTGATTCATGCAATTTTGGGCCATGTGGAGGTTATCCTTCAGAGCTGCTAGAGTGGTTGTATGAACTTGCAACATTGTATCAATAGATTGGACCTTGGATGCGCCAGGAAGATAGGTAGTGATTGTCGGTGGCCTTTGGCCATACACTGCTTCATATAGGGTCATTTTAGTGGTTGTATGATAGGAAGTATTGTACCACCATTCTTCCAAGGGAAGCCACTGCACCCAATGGTGTTTTCTGTCTGAAGCAAAACAATGCAAGTAGGTTTCCAAACATTTGTTGACTACTTTCGTTTGGTTTTCAGACTAGGGGTGATAAGCTATGCTCATGTTCAATTAGGTTCCCTACAATTTAAACAACTCTTGCCAAAATGTGCTAGTGAAAGTTGGGTCACGATTAGAGACAATAGAGGTTGGCATGCCATGTAGCTTGAAAATCTGATCAAGGAAGTCTTATGCTATAGGTGTTGGTGTGAAACAATGAGGTAAGGGATAAAAATGAGCAGACTTGGAGAGGCGTTCAACCACCACCATGATGACAGACTTGTTACCGGCTTTAGGAAGGCCCACTGTAAAATCCATGGATATTTCTGTCCACCGAGAAGTTGGAATGGGTAAGGGTTGTAGGACGCCTGGAGACTTGACCATTTCACCTTTATTACGTTGGCACACCTCACATTTTGTGAAAAATTGAAGTATATCCTTCTTCGTGCCTACCCCAAAAAAATAATGACGAGCACGAGCATATGTCTTTTGGAAGCCTGAATGACCCGTTATAGCTGAGGAGTGCAACTCATTTAAGATCCTAGGCTTGAGTGCTGAGGAGGGCGAGAGAACCAAGCAATCCTTATATCGGAGAATATCATCCTTCCAAGTGTAGCCAGTGGGAGGATTAGGGTCCTCCTGAAGACACTGAATTAATTTGGAGGTAGTCTGGTACGTTAGCCACTCTTGGTGCACTTCTTCAATCCAATCAGGGACCGGTAAGGATAAAGCAAAGAGGGAGTCATCCTCCTCATGTTGTCTTGACAATGCATCTTCTAATATGTTATCTTTTACCTTTTTGTATATGATTTCCTAATCATAACCCAACATTTTTTTCAACCACTTATTTTGTTCCGGGGATGATAGTCATTGCTCCAAAAAATATTTCAAGCTATGGTGATCTGTTTTAATCTGAAAATGACATCCCAAGAGATAT
This sequence comes from Picea sitchensis, assembly GCA_010110895.2. Taxonomy (NCBI): domain Eukaryota; kingdom Viridiplantae; phylum Streptophyta; class Pinopsida; order Pinales; family Pinaceae; genus Picea; species Picea sitchensis. The sequence continues at coordinate 38,176 of SNQJ01S0035936.1, read as the reverse complement.
GGTTGTCAGGTGTGCACTGCATGGAGAATGGCCATAATTTCTTTTTCATACGTAGATTGGCCCAGATTGTGACCACTCAACGACTCGCTAGTAAATGCCAAGTGTCGACCATCTTGGGTGAGCACTGCACATATACCTGTGCCTGAAGCATCCGATTCCACCACAAAGGTTTTATTGAAGTCAGGAGCTGCTAGGACGTGGGTAGTGCACATGGCTCTGTTTAACACTTTGAAGGCTTGCTCAACAACAAGTGTCCAATGAAATGCATTCTTCTTAAGGAGGTCAGTCAAGGGCTTAGAAATTTTTCCATAATGGTTAACAAATTTTTTGTCATAGCCTATGAGACCAAGAAAACCCCTTAGGTGCTTTAAGCTCGTTGGTCACAACCATTCTTGCATAGCTTGTATCTTTTTGGGGTCCACTTTTACCCCATCTCTACTGACAATGTGCCCCAAGTATTCCACTTCATTGGCTCCAAATGAACATTTGGTCTTTTTGACAAACAATTGGTTTTCTTGCAGCAAGTGAAGGACTTTGTCCACATGAAGAAGATGGTTATCCCAAGTGTGGCTATAAATGAGGATGTCGTCAAAGAAAACCAAGACAAACTTCTGAAGGTAAGGTTTCAATAGTTTATTCATGAGACTTTGGAAGGTGGATGGAGCATTGCAAAGGCCAAAATGCATGACCAAGAATTCATAATGTCCCTCATGAGTTCTGAAAGCAGTCTTCAGAATATCTGCCTCCTTCATATGAATTTGGTGATAACCGGAGAGAAGGTCTAATTTGGTGAATACATAGGCACCTTGTAATTCATTAATCAAATCATCAATGACAGGAATGGGAAATTTATCTTTGATGGATAGTTTATCCAGGGCACGAAAATCAGGGAACATGTGCCAAGTACCTTCTTTCTTTAAAACCATCACCACTAGTGAAGAATATGGGCTAGTACTAGGGCGAATTACCCCTGCCTCCAGTAATTCATGTACCATCTTTTCTAGTTCATTTTTTTGAGCAAAGGGATATCTATAGGGACGTACATTGGGGGGTTGACTACTCGGAAGGAGAGGGATGCTATGATCATTCTCACCCCTGGAAGGAGGTAAGGCTGTAGGAATCTCAAAGATCTTGGGGTACTTGTCCAATATGAGTTGCAGGCTAGGAGTAACTTCCTAAGAGGCATGTTCAGTGACCTGGATGGCATTAAATTGAGCAATCACACCATGGTGGCCTTTCTTCAAGAGTTTTTCCATCTTGCGAGGGCTGATGATTTCAGGAGAGACCGCTTGGAGACCCCTGAGAGTATAGGGGTGAGCTTCTTGGGTGAAACTCATATATAATTCTTGATAATCCATTGTGATCGGCCCTAGAGTGTGAATCCATTCCACGCCTAGTACAATATCACAACCACCCATGGAAATAGAGAACATGCGGGTTTTTAGATGGTAATCGCCCATTTGGAGTTTGACATTCTCACGACACCCCCCACACTTCATAGTACCACCATTAGCGATGAGGATTTGAAAATTTGAAACATGGTAGACAAAGCAATGGATTTCATCAATGAGCCTGTGATGAATAAAATTATGGGTGTTACCACTATCAATCAACACCACAACTGACCTATGTTTAATGTAACCCTTGATCTTCAATGTTTGTGGGGCTGACATACCCAAGAGTGCATGAAGTGAGATAGTCGGTTCCACGGATTCCATCGGCTTGAAAACTGGATCTTCGACAGGATCACTTGGTTGAGCCACCTCTTGGTCTGAAACCTCATTTGATGGGATGTCGTCATAGGAAGAGGAAGTTAAGGCATCAATCTTGAAGAAATTTTGTTCTCTACATTTATGCCCTGATGCATACTTTTCATCACCATAGTAGCAAAGGCCTTGCTTGCGACGTTCCTCCATTTCAGTGGGAGAGACCTTTTGGACCTTCAAAATTTGGGTCTAAGCAGGGGTAGCCCTTGGGCGAGGATGGGTGGTAAATGGAGCCTTCAGGGATGGTGCCTGGAGGATGGTCTCTGCTTCCTTGGATAATTGACATGCCTACAACCAAGTAGTAGGATGATGCATGTTCACATGAGCCTTGATGACTTCTTTTAAACCATTGATAAAACATTCAAGGTAAAATTCATCGGATAAGCCCTCAGTACGGATAACCAATTGTTCAAATGTCATGATGAAGTTTGTGATAGATCCAATTTGGCACAACTTAGTGAGTCGGCCCAAAAATTATGGTTCCCTATCAAAATGGGCACAAATGGCTTTGGAGAACATGTTCAAATTGGGAAGTCCTTGATAACATTTATTATGCCACTGCCACCATTGCCAGCATTCTTGATCCAAGTACAAAACCCCTACATGGATTTTGGTCTCATCATCTTGCATATCATGAAGGGGGAGTATTGTTCTATTTGAGAAACCCACCCAGCTGGGTTGGAACCATCAAATTTGTGCATGTCAACTTTGGGCACCTTAGTCCAAGAAGGTGGAGAACCCTAAGGGGAGCGAGAGGACTAAGTATGTTCATAATGAGAACACTAAAGTTCTTCTGGGTTTGGCTCAACATTCTTACCCCTGAAAAGTTGCACCAATTTGTTGTATTGTTGGTCAAGGGATTTGGTGAATTCATTGCGGAGGGAAGCTATGTTGTTGTCAATGCATTGTTCTAGGTGGGACACTCTATCCTCCAAGGTTTCTTGGGACTGAGAGCGAGTGTAGGCATGGTAAAGGCTTAGGTAGCAGCGAAGGTGTTGGGATGGAAAAAATGGGCTTAAAAATGATAGGTACTCGGGTGATCGGTATAAAGAGAGGAATCCAATGGGATAGGTCTTAAGAAAGGCGTCCCAAAGGGGGTTGGGTTCGCAGGAAAAAAAGATTAAAATTGAAGGGTACCACTGTGATCAGAATGAAGAGAGGAATGCAATGGGCTAGGTCACAAATAAGGGTGTTGATAGGCCTAGACTCATTTTATTTATTTATTTATTTATATTTTACTCATGCATAACTATACTCAGAACTGAATAATACTACAGAGGTGGAACACCCAAATTCTTAATAGGACAAATGATGTAGTAATTCCGCAACCCCAATGCAAAAGACAAGGTTGCACTGCAATAGATCTTGTCTTTTCTTTTTCTATTTTGTTCCCAAGGGTTAGGGTTTGCAGGGGATCTACAATCAAGGGTTTTTCCTGTGTTATAGCTCTCTTATATATGTTTGTGGTCCAATAATAGTACTTGGCCCAATATCTCAAGGCACCAACTAAGGAGGCTAGACCGTACCCTTATCCATACTACACAACTACCCGACTACCTAGGTACTAGAGAGTCACTTCTCAAGTGTTGTTCTTGGTGACACTATAACAATCAGGCGGTTGATTGGTTTATTTATGGAGGGCTTCAGGATGCCTAGGTCGATCCGTATACAAGTGTTGTCTAATATGCTACGACTCGAAGGGGAACCAACATGGGTTACAAGGGTGGCCAACAGATGTGCGCTTAAGAACCACTTGTATTTCCTACGTGTATGACTCCCCGATCGCAGGTTTATGCGCGTAACGATAGATCTCTGTAGATTAAAGACGCTAGAATACGTCTCTACCCTGATTTTTTTTTTATCCCACAAGTCTTTCCCTGGAAAGAGCTCTGATACCACTTGGAATATTCCTGATACAATATATTATGTAGAACAAAAAATATCTAGAAAGCGATGACAAAATAATAATGATATATCCAGAAAAATATTAGAAGAACACCAGAATAATCACCAGGAAGAGAAACTTTATTATGATATCAATGTTCACTTGCCTCTTTAAGGGGAAAGCCTCCAACAGAGCAGAGATCTATTACAATAATATCCAAGACAAAATATCCAATGCTTCCTACTCTTATTTATACTAATTCTACCTTCTAAGGAAACTTCTAGCGGAAGATCTTTCTAGAAGCGGAAGCTTCTATTAGGTCTTCTTACATTGACTTATTCTTCTTTATTTATTAGGCCTTATTAACTAATGTCGACCTTTATTAAATAGAAAACATATCCTACTAACTAATGACCCATGGAGAGGGGTTAGGATTGGATCCTAACATGTCCTCAAGAGAAACAAGCTTGAGACCCAACTCTTTGTACCCTGACCTCGTCAGGGACATGCACTAAGAATGACAAGGAAAAAATTGCTCTGATACCACTGATCTAGATTTTATGAGTAGAACGAAATGAATACAGATCTATATTATTAACACATGGATACAATGAACAAGAACATAGATACAATAAAACTTGGCTTCTATTCAATAAAGAAGTATGTTGAAACTGTAAAATTCAGACTGAAACAAGCTTGCTAGAATGGTGGTGGCTTATCTTTGAGAAGAGATGTGATGGTTTCTCTCATTCGCAAGAAGATGAGTACAATGAGGCTCCAAAAGATTTTTTACATCAAACATGAATGCCAAAATCCTAGACATCCAAAAACCTAACCCTAGGAGATGAAGCGCCAAAAGTCGTGTGGGTCCTGTTGGGGTAAGTTGGTACATCAACTTCCCGAGGTCATAACTTTTGCATACGATCTTTGTTTTAGGCGCACTTCCCGAGGTCGTAACTTTTGCATTGGAAAGGTCTACCCGAGGAATATGCATTATGCCATCACACTTTGCATTCGTCTATAGTGTGATTGAGGCGGGCCCAAAAAACACTGTTTAGGGCCTCAAAACGACTCCGGAAGTTCAGGACTCGAAAAGCTAGGAAAATAACTGCCAAAATGAAAACTGCATGTGAGCTAGTTGGAATAGGTGGGTGGCCACTGATATCCACCTGGATCACCCATAATACTGATTACTAGCTTATTGCTTGAAATTATGAAAATAATTGAAATATGAAAATGAAATAAATAAGCAAAAAAACAAACCATACACACAAATGAACACAAGATATATCTTGGGAAACCCAATATGGGAGAAAACCTAGCTAGAAGGTGAGGCCTATGCTTTGCTCTCTTTTCTTCAAATGCAAATACAAAGAAAGAGACACTCACTTTGGAGTTACCTTTGACACTGTGGCCTATATGGCTGCTACATAGCATGTCCTCCTCTGTTATGCTCTCAAAATACCACTCCTAGATGCTTTGCTCAACTATGAAACACATACAATGCTAAAGAATGGAATCCTTTCTCCTTCTAGCGGCCCAGTTTTTAACATAGCCTGATAACCATCTAGGGTTAGGGTTTTGACTTCCTCAACCCTAAATTAATGATCAGGTTTGGACCTTCTAGAATCTTCTTGAAAACCCACACATGGCTAGCCCCACACATTTGAGGAATAGGGGTTGACATGACATCCACTTGTACCGTGGTGGTCAATAAGGTAGGTTAACTTGTAGACGACATAACTTTTGCATACGAGCTCTAATTGAGGCGATTTTTGCACCATTGGAAAGTTCTCATAACGTAAAACACCGTTGAGGGTGTGGGCATGAGTTTTAGGCACTGTAACTCCAAAAAATTCCATTTAATGCCTCAAAATGGCTCCATAAGGTTTCGGACCCTGATTTTCCAAACTAGGGCCTGCCACTAAAATGAGCCTGTAAGTTGATTCCTCCAATTTTTTCCACCTAGAAAGTACCAAGATATATGCCAAATTATATGATGATCCAATCCAAATCATTATATAATATGAAAAACCCAAAGAATAGCATTAAAAAACATTTGTTGGTATGCAATAAACTATGTTGCAAAGGGAAAGAAGTTGTATACCATAGTCTAGGCAATAGAGAATATAAAACATTGTTTCATAAAAATGAAATATGAAAGATGACAATCCACATAAATCGTAAGTTGTTGTAGTGTTTTCAAATCCAAACTAAATTGGCAACATAGTTAGACATTTTGATAAGGTTCAACTAGATAATCAAAGATAAGAAAGCTACATAACATTGCATTGTGTATTTATAATAAAGACTTATAGTACTAAATGGCAGTGCTAATAAAACTAAGTGTTTGTACACATGAATAGTGGAAGATTTATACAATAAATTCAATTTATTTTTTATTTTTTAAAATTAAGGGAACCATATAAGGGTCACATAAAAACACAAAGTATAAGTGATCTATTCACTACAATTTTGTAGCTAAGATGGACAAAGTATATATTTCAAAAGGAAATTTTTGTAGTTAAGATGGACAAAGTATATGTTTCAAAAGGAAATTTTTGTAATATTTGATTTAGAATGTTCACAAGAAAATTTTAATTAACCTATACATATACATGCATAGACATTGATATGTGTGTGTTTCCTACACTCGTATGTGTGTATGTGCGTATAATAAGATCAAGTGAAACATGCAATAAAGACGATTTTACATATATCCTAAATACTCATAAATATAAAAATATTTTTTCAAAATAATTGTAAAACTCTAAAAAAAATAATTTTTTCAAAATAATTGTAAAACCCTAATTAATAATAACATTATATTGTTTATTTGAAAAAAAACATTATATTGTTCATATATAAATCCATGTACAAAATTTTACCAAATTTATTTGGACTTCCTTCTCCAACATGTGTATGGCAGCTTAGCCCGTGTCAAGTAAATTTGGAAATGGAGTGTATCTAGATGGGATCATTGAACTAGTTAGAGTGTCCCAACAATTCTCAATTTACTATAAAACCATTATCAATTTTCTATAATTATTATTTGTCTTTATTAAAAAAAATTCAAAATCATTATTAAAAGGGAAAGATATAAATATAATTTTTCTATATCATTTTGTTTTTCATCTTTAACTATATTTTTAATAATTTATTTTCATTTAAAAAGAAATTCAAAATTACTATTAAAAAGAAATTACACATATGTCACCATACATATTTATATGTATCTCATTTTGTATTAATCTAGTAGGAGCACACCTTGTATTAATGATAAGAGAAAAGCATAAATGCAATAATAATGAAATAAATGAATAATAATAATGAGAGAACACATGGCATTTTTATTTATTTTTCTTAATTTTTGATATAAAAGTACTAGGTACTTATAACCAAGCTTATTGAAATACAATAATAATGAAATAAATGGATAGTAATAATGAGAGAACACATGGCATTTTTACATTTTTTCTTAATTTTTTTTTATAGAAAAGGTACTAGGTACTTATAACCATGTTTATTGATTATGTAATTAATTTCAAATATTGAAATACCTGAAGGCAACAATAAGACTTGGAATATATCAATCAATGAGAAAAGAGAAAAAACAAATATTTTTATTATATCAAAAAATATATATTTGTTTTATTAAGTTAAACATTATACTACACACATAAATTTAAAATACAAGGCAAATTAATGTCAAATCAATAGCAAACTTATTGCTATATTCCCTTTGCAGACTAATAAGATGTTGAGTTGTGTGCACCATTTTTAATGGTGCATTAGAGTCCTTAGAAAATACATTGATAAATTTTTTTAAAAGTAAATTAATTGATTAAGACCAATAATGAGCATGATTAAATTTTGTGATAATATAAATGATAACTTTTTGTTAAATAGTTTAATATTTTATAGATTACTTGAACTTTGGTTTTGTTTGTTTTTAATAAGTTTAAAATTAAAATAAATTTATAAGAAAGAATAATGAATATGTAATAGATTTTGATATATTTTTATTTCTTAAAAATCTTAATTTTTATAAGTTTATTTAAATTAGAACGACCATTGAGACTAAGTGTCCACTCACATGTATAGCTACAGGTTACATGATCCTATACATACAGGCTTGCGTACGTTTTATAGTGACTGGTGATCATTCATACACATGGCCCTTCATGAGAAATATGATGCATTTTCTGGCTCCTAACATACATATATTTGTGTGGCAAAAAGACATTATCCATTTGCTTCCAAAAACACACGCCTGGACGACATGAACTTGAACTGAAGCATGAAGTTAGCACCAATATTATAATGCGTTTGGTTTGCATTCCTTCACCATTTGGGCACCTCTGCCAATTGGGCATCGGCAAAGAATGGAACCCATTCAGCCTGCATTCTCCTCATCCGTGTATTCCACAATTCACACCAGTTCGAGAGTTGGACCGCCCTAAAATTGAACAATATTACAGATTTTCATATAGATGGAACGCTTTCGGAGATGAGAGGCGAAATGGGTCGTGGAATTTTAATCAAGGAGGCACCGGGAAAGCCAAGTTCAAGAGCAGGAGCCCTTCTATTGATGACGAAAACGACGATGGGTATGATGACAGCAAGCCATGGTGGACTTTTCCCGACGAAGAGGATTATTATGATGAGAGAGAAGATTATGGTGATTCCGAGGAGGATTCTGAACTATCCTGGGCAAGCGTTGGTGTGCAGAAGGTAATTTATAAATACCCACATAATTTTTCGTGTGTTTATCTGAAGTAGAATTGCTCCTATTCGATTTGAATGTGACCCAAATACGCAAGTCAGAATTTACTCAATTAATTACTCATTAATATTGGCCTAGGTCCTGATAGCAGCTGATCTGTTTAGATATTGAAGTTTGTTTTTGCTGCCCCCACTACACACACATACAATGTTCTCCTCCAGAGACCCTGAAGTATCTTTGGAGGAGTGTAGATAAAACAAATACAGATGCACTTTTTCTTTCCTCTTGCAGCTCCACAAGCTGCAAAACTCCTCTCATATCTCATATATCTAGAATACCTTTTTTTACCATTTCAATTATAGTAACAAAACTCATGGGGTATGACTCACACTCACTACCAGGCTGGGTGCCACAACCAGGCCAATGTCAATAACACGCCAACAGCAAAACTCTGCAAAAGCTCAGGAAAAAAGATTTTCAAACCCAGAATTTGACTCGGCAAAAATTAAACTAAATGGGTAAAAATTTGTGTACAGTCTGAGACTTACTCTTACTCTCAGTCCTCGCCGATTTGTTCCGCGAGCCTAGGTTTTGAACATTGATTTTAAAACAGATTTAATATGAGTTATACTTGTTTATCCGGCAAGTTCAGCGGGCTATGTAAATTCGTCAGACTTTGTTGCTTAATTGGTTTTGTAGGCTTACTCACAAATTAACAATGAAGCATCCCATACATTTAATCTTCAATTTCTCCTTGGTTGCACATCAAGCACACACATGACTCTCAATCTTTTCTTCCATCTGTTTGTCTTGATTGCTAGATGATGCGAGCTTATACTGAATTGACGTATCAAATCACTCTTGTGCAAATATACCTCTCTGATTCCCCATCTCTTAATTTCAGCCTAATGAGAAAATCTATGGGAAGCAATCCCACATACTTGAGAACATATAATCGATGTTTCATAGTATTCTCCTACCATGACATTCAGTGGCATGTTTCTCCAATCACTTATGCTAATTTAGGAAAATATAAGATGAATGGTACCATGTCCCTAGTGCTGGATGAGTGGGACGACTAACTCAAAGCAGAAGATTCAATGATAAGCAATGAAGAGACAAGACATAAGACAACTCTAGACTCTCCTATGTATCTTCAAATCTACCCATCCTAGAGGCTCAAATGCTTTGGAATATGAACAAACGGGACCCCCATCGAGGCTCACTCTAATGATAAAACACAAAGGCTTGGTATATGTAAGAGAAGACACTCAGAATTTGACCCAAGAATAAAAAAGTGGAAAGCCACTATACTATGAAAGGAAAATAATCACAAGATACAACCATATGTTGATATAATTTGGCAAAAATCAACGACACTAAGCAAGGTTGAAAAGTAAAATAATTGAATGGAAAGACTCTGCAAATGGAAAGGTAAATTGTTGTCCTAAAACATAAAACATTAGCAAGAAGGAGAGATTGAAATGACATGTGAAAGGGAAAAGGACCTAAGACTAATGCCCCCAAAAGACCTGTTGTCGCCCTAATGCACACTTGCAAACGTGAGCTAAGTCCTGCTCACTTAGTGTGCCCTCGGAGACACAATGTCTAAGTCCCTGCCCACACTGTCACCTTGACAGGAGGAACTTCTTCAGATCACAAGGCTTACTCCTAGAAAGCCAAGAGAGGAGTTCCCATCCCTAAAAGTTACTAAAGTTAGTTTTATTTACAAGTCTAGAGTTAGTTTCAATTGATTATGAGCCAAGGGAAAACTAGCCTATATGACAAGCTGACAATGCAAGTTTAATCTGGAGATTACAAACTATATCTCGAGTGTTACCCTAAGTCAACTCTGAGACTAGTGCTAAAGGTTGGGCAATGGGGTCAACTATGTTTAAGGGTTAGTTACAATAAAATATTAATTAAATCAAACTACCCAAACCCCACAATTAGAAATACTTACAAGATTATACAAATTTACAATAAATAGGATGTACCTTTGGATACAAGATATACAAGAGAAATACAAATCACACCCTAGGGCCAAGCATGCCCCAGATGGCACTTACTCCACTTGGACCACCTTCACTGACTACTAACCAGAAGAAGCACTCAGGGACTAAGATAAGTGTTGCCTCCCCAAGTGGATGCTCAGTCACTTACCAATCCACACTTACATGATTATTGACAAGATATTCAAATGATAACCGGATAATCACAACACCATAAAGATAGAACAACTATTTGCAGGTAAAAAGATGCTTGATTAAGATTATCACAATGTATGTGTCTATCGATACATCTACTTTCTACAAACATACAAAGGTGATCTATGCAGCTGGTGTTCTTATTAAAGTTTTTAGATCCCACTATTTATGTGTGTCTCAGCTCCCATGATACATGAAATGGCCGGTGCTCAAGATCTTTGGGCTTTACTGACCCTAGCTTCAAGGTCGGCCAGATCACTTCACCACTGACTAGAGGTAGTCAGGAGGGAGGGTTACAAAGAATGTGAGATTAGGTTAAACTAATTCAGATCTCTAAAGCCAAGGAATAGCTGAAAAATGCCAAGAGAAGAAAGAGAGATATAGGAGATATAGTCACTTAAGTCCAGGAGAATGCTTGGGAAGCCTCCTAGATGCTCTATGCAACGATCTCCTTGGTGTAACTGCCCTTGAGATGGAAGCCAAACAAGAGCCTTGCTGATATGTTGCATGAACACCAATGTTATCTTAAGAGGTACACTACGTGAACCTGAGAAGAACTCCAGTATTATGAAAGATAAATATTATTTTTGACAGATCTAAAAGCTAAGATAGCTACAAAAAGCGAAGATGGAATGATAAGAATATTAGATGACAAGATAAGCTAGAAGTTTAAGCTGCATGGTTAGTCTGCTCCTAGAGTCTCCTCCACTCCACAAACTGTGAGACAATCTGCACTTCAGCACAAAATAGATCTATAGCAGCAAAAGTATTGAGGTTAGCATGAAAAACTGAACTAATTCAAGATCTAAAACCTAACCAATCAAGTACATAAATCAGCTGCACTAATGTTTATATGATTTACCCTAACAAACTAATTTTGCTTCAAGGATTGCATGGCAATGAGACAATACAAAGGTGAAGAACAATATCCTCATGTGATCAAGACCCTTGACTAATCCTAGGATCCAAGATATGCCTCAAAGCTTTCTTTATTCATCCAATAATGTAGAAGATTGGGCAACTGGTTGCTCCAAACCCTCAAGAGAAGATGAATGGATGTAGTATGGAAAGAAGCAAGAAGATGGTGATTTGGGAGTAGCCAACGGTAGCTCAAGAATGGTGAACAAATGAGGGGAGGCTAGGGGTTCCTTTTATACCTCTAGAGGCAGAAGGAGGTGGTCTAGATCAAGGAGAAGTGTTGGTTAGCTAGCTAGAAGCACAAATCTCTAAAAGAGGGTGCCTAGCTGGGGTTTTGGACACTAGACATGCAAAACGAATTTACACCCAAGGGTGGAGGCATGGGATAGACCAGAGTAACTCACCCAATAAGAATGGCACTAAGCATGAGAGAGGGACCCGCACTTAGTTGCCAAGTGGTTAGGGTTTTGGTAGGTTGAGACCACCCACCATGAAGAGGCGCACCAAAGGGAGGAGAAAGAGGACTAGTTAGGAAAGGTCTTGGGAGTGGGAAAGAAGCCACCAATAGAGGTCATAGAAGGTAGAGAAGATAGCCACTTCCTATTTTGGAGGCATTAAAGAGTGTGGTTAGGAAGGAGTTAAAGAAGAGGAGGTGCAACCACCAATGGAAATATAGGAAGGGCAGTAGAGGGTCTTGAGGAGGGTGAGGTGATTAAGTAGGGTTAGCTAAGGTAAGTAGTTAGGAGTTTTAGCTTTAGGGTTTTAGTATTAAGCCTAGAAGGTAGCACCACATAATGAGCTCCTTGTTTGGCGTTTGAGGGTTCAAGTGAGTAGATAGAAGGTGTGGGTCGAATTTCCCCTAGGGCAAGAGGGAAAAGAGTCAAAAAGTCAATTAATAAGTTAAATTAAGTTAGGAAAAGGTGGGAAAGGGTTGGAGTAGGTTGGGAGGGTCTCTTTTTTTGCCACTTTCCATAGCATCCCTCATTAACTAAAAAATACAATAGTTTTGTGATTTTTTTAATAAAATCACCTTAGCAATTAAAAGTGCCGTTTTTGCCCTAGGCTCTAGAGTGGACTTTGACACTTACTTAAAAATAAGTCAAGTGAAATTTGAAACTTAATGGAGTGTGGGAGTTACTATTCCATTCATTTTGAGCACAAATACCCTATCTTTCTCCCAAAGGCAGAAGTTTTACAATATTTAGCTCAAAAATAATTAATTAATTAGAATTAATTAAAATTTAATTAATTAAAAAACTAACCTAGACTTCGGCGGGAATTAGTGAAACTTCGGACATTGCCTAGCATGGTCATTTACAATAATCCTATAAGGTTACTGGAGTGGAATGAGATGTGGGCACTTCCACCCACTTTGGAGAGGCTGACTGGGAGGAAAACTCAATGGAAATTAACACATTGGTTAGGCCACATTAATAATGGAAATTAACCTGACTAGTTAGGCCACATTAATTTCCTGAGATGAAAAAACCCTCGATGAAAGGAACTCCCCTGATGTCAACATCCAAGGTACCTGACCTAACCATGATCCATGCAGACATTATTACATTATTAACCCTCACAGGGGTGCGGAGATCCCGTTTACAAAAATTTAAGTGCTGGTGTTAAAAAACACCCAGTAGAACCCTGCTGTCTTCGACATAGATAATCTTCATGGAATGAGTTGACCTCTGTGCTAAACCAGCGGTCAACAAGACCTAAGACTAATGCCCCCAAAAAACCAAAATTTTTACCTCAAAGTTGCCATGATCAAATCATCATACTCAAAGGACCAATGTAACCATGCAACCATGTGATCAATTCGACGGGAAAGATCAACAAAGTCAACCTTCCAGTGCAACCCATCGAGAATTCTCATATGTTAGAAAGGTGCCTTGATGTAGTTGCTACCAAATGCATCGTTGAAGGCTATTGGTTGGAATTTGAAACATCGTGTTAGCACTGAGAGTCGCCCTTAGATTGCGAAAGGATAAGCCTAGTACCCATCAGAGTATTTGGTGGATGTTTGATTTATGAGTGGAGGTCAAATGGACAAAACTCAGTACATAAATGATTCTAACACAGAGACTGGGCAGACAATGCACAAGGAAGTGAGGGCCTCATTAACTTCAGTCAGTGATTCGAGTTTAAGGATGGAAAGAAGGAAGACTTAGTGAGAAAGGTGGACAAGTCTGCAATGGGCATCCGACTTTCAAGCAGCTTGGTGAAGAAAAAATCAGGCTCAAGAGCATTCTTGAACTCAAGTTTTAGACACTGAAATATGTCACAGGAACATATTCACAGCAGCATATTAATCAAACCTACATTATCATGCAACTACAACCACTTGACTGGATCCTCCATGCCCGAGCCTTTCAGCATAAGGGAAATAAGTTAACAAGGACGCTGACTAAAACTGGTCACGACACTACTGTAATCAAACCTACATTACAATAGAATCACAACCATCGACTGGATCCTCCATGCCCAAGTGTTTTAACACAGTTTTTACAAAGAGATGAAAGAAGCTGACTTCTATCAATGCGAAAGTTTCAAATTTGATACATAACCAGAGAACAACTCAGGCATCAAAATATTACAAAAGAGGGAGCTCTGCTCAACTAGTTGACGACCATAACAAAATATCAAAACTACCTATTTATACTCAAACCAGTCTCGTCCACCAGGAGTGTGACCTGGCCATTACATTCAAATTCTTTTGTCTGCGCTTTCTTCTGTCACACTGAGCGTGTATCCTCCTGTTAGACGCAAAACTCAGCTCAGTATGGGCATGCAAGAAAACTCGTCCACCGTGGTACCTTGGGTTGACAGCTCTGTCTCCATGACCAGCTTCTCCACGCCTTCCATTTATGGGGTGAGTCGAGGTTTCAACCACTCGTCCTTCCTTCCATTAACTCCTTTTCCTCGGGAACTCAACGAGACTTAATGCTCAGGGGGTGGCCACGTGCTGCTCTTGGATAGGATGCTATATAAACACGCGATTGTGGAGTTGCTCAAAGGTGGTTTGGATTCACACCGCTTTTGAGCTCGCAATTCACCACCAGACACCACGTGTCCCTTTCTCAAAACCGTGGTTTCGATTGCGGCCCGCCCTCAATCTTTTAAAACCCGAGCAGCTTCCGACTCCGCAATCGAGCGTGACCGCTGATCTTGCGATCTCGGATGAGGCCTTTTGATCAATGGCTCAACTCTACCCTTTTCACATCAATGGATCAGATCTACTTCCTTCAAATCAACGGTCATGATTTGCTTCGTGATTCGGGCTTCAGAGCTTTCAATTTTCAAACCTCATTTTCCTCCGAGCAAATCCTCCGAAGCGGTGGATCAGATGACGCGTGGCTCCTGCAGATTGACGGCTGAGATCCTTTCGGGAATCCGGACTTTGGAAATCTCAAATTTCAAACCTCCTCTGCCCTAAGCTGCTTTTATCCGAAGCTGTGGATCTGATGATGTGTGGTCCCTCGCAGATTGACAATTGAGATCCTTTCGGGTCTCTGGATTTCGGAAAATTCAAAACTCAAACCTTATTTGTCCCCAACTGCTTTTATCCGGAGCCATGGATTTGACGACACGTGGCCTCCACAGATCAACAGATGAGATCCTTTCGGGTCTCCGGACTTCGGAAAACTCAAAACTCAAACTTCATTTTCCTCCAAGCAAATCCTTCGGAGCTATGGATCTGATGACGCGTGGCCCTCGTAGATCGACGACCCAAAGTCACTTCGGACTTTCGGGCTTTGGGTGCTTTGAATGTGAAACATGAAAAATCCCCCGGAGGAAAATCCCCGAAGCGAAAGATTTGCTGCCGCGTGTCTCCGTTGATGGATGGTCCAGATTCACTTTGGGCCTTCGACACTTCGGCACTTCGGAGGCTTCGGGACTTCGACCATTCGGTAGCTCGGGCTTCGACCCTTAGAGATTTTTCAATACTTGACTTCCACGATTCTCCGGAGCACCGAACTTTGAAACAAGGGATCTACCTCCACGTGTCCTCATCTTTTGATGGCTTAGATTTTATTTCGGGACTTTGGCTCATCGGGGCTTCCGGAGGCACTGCCGCCAAGATCAACGACTCCTGTTGATTTTGAGATCAACGGTCCACAATTGCTTCGGGAGTCCGGGCTTCGGCTCTTCGGGAATTTCACGCACTTCTCACTTCAAATCTCTCGAAGCTCATCTCCCTGAACCCTTGGATCGGTTGCCACTTGTCCCCCTCGAGATCTATGGCCCATGCTCGCTTCGGGCTCCGAGACTTCGAACTTTTGCTCTGGCGCTATACTTTGTGCAACTTTGAAATTCCGAATACCCGGGCGCCGTTAATCCGAACTTCACAGGGGATCTTTGCCATTGAAAACTGAACCCGCCTATTTGCATTTTAAGCCCGAAATGGGCTACTTTGAATACTGCACTCGGACGCTTCCTGTGCAGACCACGAACTTGGACGACCCGCTGCCCTTGACAACTATATGTGATAACACATCGTATTTCAACAGTAATAAGCATAAACACATGAGAGCCGAAACTCTTAGAATCTACCTGCTAAAATACCTCATCATTCTGAGCTCAACTGGATCGTGATGAACCCTGATATCCAAGCACTGATCAATCACAGGATCCTGAAGAACAACCTTTGGTTGCGGGATCATAGGCAAAATGCAAGGGACACCATCCTTTGGTGGAAGCAAAAGTGGTTCCTCCAGCTGTAATGGTATCTGATCCAATTGATCCTGAACCACTACTGGGATGGGTACGGATGAAATCTCTCGCTGATTCACTTCTACTTGATTGACTTGTGGTTCCTCCTGGCATATTTCATCATCATTAATGGAAGGAATTGATGAACACTCTCGAGTATTCACATCTTCACCTTCATCTTTCTGGAACTCTACGTATGACTCAAGTGGTGCATATATTGGTTCTTGATCATCTAAGCCTAAGGCACCCTCATCCTTTTCATCTTTGGGAACCTGACACGGTGCAAGTTGTGGTTCATCTTTAATAACAAGGACTTCTTGCACTCTTGTAACAACCGATGGTTGAAAATCATAGATCGGAAGGAAACCATAAGCTGCATTAATATGTCTTTCTAATTTGATAGCAACAACCTGGGCCTCCTCCAGATTTTGAGGTTCCTTACTCCTAAGAAAGATACCAAAAATTCATCATATGCCTCAAGGTAAAAAATCAAAGCATAAACAACATTAGGCCTTATAGTAGTAGGAATTTTATAATAAGTCTTAGAAAAACAAGCATTAAAATCAGTGATAGTCTCATCCCCATTCTTTTTAATATTATCAAAAACATCAATTAAGGAAAAATTGTCCTGTTTATTCACCCATCTTTCAATAAACTTCTCTCGGAATGAATCCCATCCATCAATGGAGGCATCGGGAAGGGATTTGTACCATGTTCGTGCCCCCTACCTAGAGGATTGACACAAACATCCTCATCACCACATTCTCATCTTCCACGCCAAAATCATCCATCACTGTTAAAGAATCAGCCAAGTGATCCTTAGCCGATACTCCAAACTTCCCTGCTAACCAGGGTAAGAGTTTAAGATAGTCACCTATACAGAAATTATGATGATAATCCTAAAATGCAACAAAACTTTGTGGGCCAAAGCAAAGATTCTCCACTTTACTCGTGACCTCACAAGTGCAACCATATTGTTAATCTGAGATAGAAACAAGCACAACTGCTACCCTAATACTAGCTTGAGATGAAAATAAAACCAAAGATGAAAGTGTTGAGGTTAGACTCACCATAGTGCTTGTCGAAAGACCTACCAAAAACTGAGTATGCTTACCAGCTTAGAGAGAGTTCCTGGTGAAAATATAGTCTTGTTTCAACAAAGATGTTAGGGTTCGCTTAGACTTGGAACTAGACCTTGAGAGGGAATTGAAACCGGATGATCTTCTTGTGTAAGTTCCCCTGTAGAGTTGTCCTTGTATTCTGTGGAGTTGCCAGGTGACCTAAATCAAATATAGAAAATAAAATAAAAACTCATCAATGTCGTTACCAAGACTTGTGTTCCTCGACAACGATGCCAATTTGTTAGCACACTTTTTCACCCTCCGATAAGATCTGATAATTAAAAAATCAGCGATAGAAAAGTGGCTAATTCAAGGAGAGAATGGCCCAAATTGTCACGAGCAAACTTCCTCTCCGTTCCGGCTGGTGCTTGCCAACCTCAGGGGGGAGTCCTTAGGTACCAGGCTGCTAGTCTTGGATCTGATTTTCTGCAAAAACACACAAAAAACAACAGCAAATATGTCTTGGACAGCATGTAAACACCCCGCGAAGACGTTAGGGAAAGATAGAGTACAATCGCTTGGAAGGATCTTGCAGGGTTAGCGTGAGAGAGATGAAAGAAATAGAGAATTTATCACAATAAAAGATAGAGAATTTATCACAATAAATGGTTATTAACTATTAATTCAATGCATAAAGAGAGAACACAATACCAAAAAGATTGGAAACTCGAAAATAAGCACAACACTTCTTTATTAATGGTCGCCAAAGGGATGATTGCACCACATCAACAAGCACAAGAACCGGCATTATGATGCCTTCACACAAAGAAAGAGTAGCTAGTCTGAGAGAGAGAGAGAGAGAGAGCTGCTGCCGCAAAAATCTGACCATAATAATGTGTAACTAACTCCAATATATAGAGTGAAGAGGGCACACTTCCCAAAATCCATAAAGAGGGCAGACATGTGGGAAAACTAGGAAGGAATGCCCATGACGGGGCGAGTAAGAGTGAAGAAGGAGTAACACGTGTAAAGTTTGAGTTATGTGCACACATAGGAGGATTTTAGGGAGAGTGGAAGGCTCACAAGTGAATACATGAGAGCGCATGGAATGAGTGCGCCCTATTCTTTAGGGAAGAATGCGCACAAGAGGAAGATAAAACTTGGGAGGAGAAGAATAGGAAGAAATAGGAGGTGGATAATGGCACATGTGGAAGCTAAAGGGGAAGATTTGTAAAATTTTGAGGAACTAAAGGCTGCCCAACAGGTCTGTCTTATGACCTCTTGTTGGGCTCTATGTTTAAGGTTCTCAAACTGTTCTTGCTGCTGTTTTAGGACAGCAAACAGGTCTGACTTTTCTCCCCCTTAAATCTGCCTTTAAACTGATGATTGCATGCTCTTTTAAGGTGCTCTTTCAATTGTTTAATTTGTTAGTTTAGGCTGAAAAAATAAATGGCACATGCATAACCTTAAAACATGCAATACCCTCTAGATCTTTAACTACTAACGACTGACAATAACTAAGCATACATGACAATTGAACACATGGAATTTTTGGTCAACATGACCCTGGACAAAACCCCCCCGGGGAAAACCAGTTTGGAGTAGATGTATATAAGGAGATCTGAAAGTAAATGCTACAACAACAAAGCAAATACAAAGGAACCTGTCACTGTTGCTTTCTCCTCTCAAGATAAGCAACGATTCCTTGAAAAGTGTGCCCCCCTTTGTTGTGCCTGCCAGAAAAGATGCCTTGCGCCTTTGAAGAAGATGAAGCCTGTTGTAAGTGAACTTGCGCCCCTTTAGCCACAATGGTGCGTCCTCAACTGTAGTGCTTCCTCCTCAAGGGTTTGCACCCTCAGCCAAGTGCCTGCTAGTATGCGCCCTCTCTCAAAGCTTGCGCCCTCAACTAGCCTCACACTCTTGGCCTCCATGAGAGCTTCCTCAAACCTGCTTGCTCTTCCTCAAACAATTGCATCCTTTCTCAAGGATTGTGCCCTCCTTTCTCCTCTTCTCCAACTCCTCTCCAAAAACTGACAAAGTGAAGAATGAGCCTCCCATTTTCCCTATGTGACCTCTTTAGCCATCCTTAGGCCAAACCTAGAGTTCAATGGTTAAGATCAGATCTAGCCAACTCTAATCAATGGGTGAGATCTCATCTCGAGAATCTCACTTAGAAACCCACTTATGGTTAAGTTTCCTTAGTTTGCTTTATGTCTATTAATTCACCCACATTGTGAATTAATAGTCACTTTATGACTTAAGTGACAAATTTCACTTTTTGACTTAAGTGCTAAGTCAAAGTGAAATTAGACATAAAGTAATAGGCATAGGGGTCAAACATTTCCCTCTTGTGTTTAGAGACACACAAACACAAGAGGACCACTTCCTAAGGTACACAAAACACAACACTCCCTCTTACCGAGGAAAGTGTTTCTCACCAAGCCCATCTTGTCTCTGAAATAGACATACTTGCCCCTTGGCAAGGCCTTGGTGAAAATATCTGCCACCTGCTCATCAGTAAGAATATACTGACACTGAACTGCCCCACGCTCAACCCAGTCTTTTGATGAAATGGTACCTGATCTCTATATGCTTCGACCTATTATGAAACATTGGATTCTTAGAAAGTTTGATACAACTCTGATTGTCATAGTGAATGACTGTCGGAGACAACTCCCGACCAAATAAACCAACCAACAATATATGAAGCCAAATGGCCTCGCAACTGGACTGACTGGCTGCCATGTACTCTGCCTCGACCGAACTCAAAGCTATCGACTTCTGTTTCCGGCTTGTTATCAACAAATTTTAGGGATAACTAAAGAGGCGATGTCTTGAGTCCCTATGGTTGCAGACATGGAGTACCAAGAGACCACATGACTAACAGTGTCCACTTGCACATACGGAGACCCGCTCCACCACCACATTTTGGATCCATCGTCAGAGCATCCACCACACCCACTGGCTTCTAGAAGGCATTTGGGTATTGTTGCAGGTAATCACCCTAATATTTGAGGCATTTAGACATGTTGTATTGAGGTTGTTTTTGATTATAGAAAGCTTGCTTGGACATTATGCTTTTGACCCTGTTTCACCTTGGTGAGTGTCATCGATTTCCTAGTAAGTGGCCAACTTTTGAGGAAGGGGTGTAACTGGGGGTCCCTTGAGGTGTCATCGTACCACTCCCAACCATACTTATCACTTTCCGCTCATCACTTTCCCATCACATTGCCTTCTTCTAGGCCCTTTGGCTTTTGTGACCCAAGAAGGGCATGTACCTCATTTCATGGGAAGAAGGGGTTGAAGGCCCAGAGGGATGGTGACTGGCAAAAGATAAAAGCCCAAATATAAACCTTATAGATGCTCGCCCAGATAGGTTTTGAGAATGATGAACTGCCTCTTTTGAAAGAATTGAAGACATGCAAAAAATCAACACATTAAATATCCCGCTTGAATGAAAGACTGACACAAGTGCGTTATAACGCTTAACATGGATACCCCTATGGCACTTTGTGGACCTCTTCTTTCAAGTGACACCGTGTTACTGCTCCCCCAACTTTGATTTGTCTATTGGGAGTGCACACGTGCTTGGATCATGAATTAATTAACAAATGGCAATAAATGGGCTTGGAAAAAGGTTGCATTGAAAGCGAAGGTGCAACACACCCTCTACAAAGGCACCCATAGATGAGACAATACGAGCACCTGTACGTCACGAAACCCATTGACCTATGAAGTCTAAACCCCTATCCACCTCATCATCCACTACATGACCTTGAAGGGGCACCTTTGGGAGCATCCCCTACTTGAGGGTTTGGTCTACCCAATAGGACCTTTATGCCACCCTTCCCTTATCTAAACTTGGTCAATTGTATAGGGTCTTTGAGCATTTGTTTGATTTGATGAGGTAGTTTTGATGCACATGTTTAGGTGCCTTGCTTATTAGATGTGGTTTTCACTTGCCATGATATCTTTGACTTGAGATCTTTGGAGGGCATACCCATTTTTTTTGCAGGACCTTGCTTGGTGGCTAGTTTTGGGAGAACAAGCCTAGCTTGGGCTTCCATGGGGCAAGAAGCCCACAAGTTGGATGTCGAAGATTCGTATACCAAATGAGAAGACATGCCTTTGGAGGCCTAGAAGACTTCATGGATGACCTCACCTAGCCGCTATCACCCAAACGACCTGCCTGGGAGGGGAAAAACGTCACCTTCTTGGAGCTTGACGTCACACATGGGCTAGGATGTGCTGGTGATGTGACACTTGGATTCATTTGATGGAGAGAGCACATTGACTTGTGGGAGAAGGCTATAACGCATGAGGAGAAGGCCTTTGGAGGCCAAACGTTCCATCCCCAACCTCAACGACTTGTCAAATATGCCAAAACTTTTCCCTAAATGGGTGATGTCATCTTATTTTTAGGGTTTCTAATGTGCAAAAGAGAAATTTGAATTTGTAAAGGGGCAAAGTAAGGGTTGTTAACCCCTTACTTTGTGATTTACCCTAACTTAGTGGACAAACATGTTTAGAAGGATTTTGTATAAATAGAGGTCATCTCTATTTCATTTGACAACATAACTCTCCCATTGTGAGAGGCACTTAGCTGAAATTTTCGCTACTCTTGGAGCATTTCATCTCCCTTTTGCAATTGCTATGGTTTCTTTTGCTATTGGTGGACCAAAGTGGTGCGCTACACTTGGAGGCTTTTTATCATGCTTACGGATGGAATTTTCTTGGTCACTTAGGGTTTGTTCTTGCATCTATTTGGAATTGGTAAGGAAAATCTGCACTTATTGTCTAAAATTCTTGCTTCTTCCATAATTGTTATTGGATGAACCCTTGGAGGAGTATAAGGGCATACACCCTCCCCAAGATTCATTTATTTGCTTGTGAAAGGTCATTAATTATAATGTTGCTTGGAGAACTACAAGGGCGTACACCCTCCAAGTTCAACTTTGTTTGTTTCACAAACCCTAGGGAGTTAAAGGGCTTAGACCCCTAGGTTCCTTGTGGATCAAGCTCATACATCCAAGGTCCTATTATTGCATAAGGTTTTGCTAAGAGAAGTAAAAGGGCTTACACCCTCTTAGCACCTCCTAGTGGGCCTAGCTTGCCTTGGGGTGTAAAAGGGCTTACACCCCCAAGGACTTAGCCTATTAATCACATTCTTCGACTCCACAACCCAATAGTAAGGCACTAATCATTTTCAATTTGCATTGGAGAAATAAAATTGTTGCATTGGGATACGTGAAAACACAAGGGAATCAACTTGTTCAAATTGCTTCCTTTCCTTGATGTTCTAGGCTTGCTATTGCCCCTAGGGCATCTCAATTGGCTAAGTGCTTCTTACTACTGCTATGACATTTTATCTACAGCCATTAGGGCTGCAGAAACCCTAATCAAGCTTCTCAAATAACTCTTAATTCGATTGCCAAAATTTACCTAAAGTTTGCCCACACAACCTATTAAGCCTAGCGCATCTTTTGGTAGATTTTGGGGAAGTTTTAGTGGCTGATTTTCTTGCTGTACTAACCTGTTTGTTACAACCATAAGGATGTATAATATCTCTGCAATACTAGTTTTATAACAGCCTTGTTTCATTGCTAAAGTCTAATGCTATCTTATTTGAGTTGATCTAGTTGTTTATGGTTTATCTCTTGCTCTTTCAACCAGACTTTTAGCAACTTGTTTGTAGCATTCATCATCACTTTCATTGCTGATATATGCTGCTACTAACTGCTGCAATTAGGGACAACAAGCTTAACTTGGTTGTCCATCTAACATTGCATACATATACTTGGCTTTTCTTGTGTCTCGGGAAGGTACAAACGCTTTCCGCTGGTACCCAAAGACTTGGCAACCTTAAACCACCCGGAGATGAGTCATCAAAGTTATCTTCCACTTAGCAACTTGACCTATAGGGGCATTCATTCATACATCTCACTTTCCATCTCATTCCCCCCTAGGGTCACCGGGATTCCCCCCTTGAGGTGACTCCTTCACCTCTAAAGTGATGGGAACAACTATCTAAGGTGACAGTGGGTAGGTGCTTTCTCAGTTGTCGCCATCTTGTGGTTTGGGTTGGGCTTTGCCCAACCTACAACTTGTGCGATAACACGACTGAACCAGGAAACAACTCCCGATCCCAACCCAAAACAACACCCCAAGGTGCTCTTCCTGTCAGTGGCACATCTTGCCCAGTCTGAGTCTGTGTAGCCAACCAAGTGAACGAAGCACTCTCTACTAAGGATCAAGCCTGTTGTGATGAAGAGGCGATGGAGAAGCATGCCCATGAACATAAAGAAGAATCCTGATGAAGTGCAACATGTTGAGGCATCATTATCTTTGCTCCCACTTGATGAAGCTGAGGTTGTCCAACCGTGCTCTCCACCTGTTCATGAAGTTGAAGAAGCCACTGTTAGATTTTTAGCTCGGGAGGTACTTTGCATGTTTGTCTTGTATGCGAAAGTAACCTTGTACCTACATTACTAGACACTTGACTTTGTAATGGGTTTTTATAAAGTTGTGATAAAGTGGTTCTTTATGTAAGTGACTTTTTAATAAAGTGTACCTTCTAATATTAAAGTGACTTCATCTCATAAAGTGCACTTATGTTATAAAGTGAAAATGTACTTTAATATTTTAAAGTGATTTATTTTGGAGGGAATGAATCATGACTCTTGATCTTGTAAAGGCAAGATTAGATCTTGGCCATTAGATTTAGGGTTGGAGAAGGTGAAGAGTCACTTTCAAATTATAAGAGAATACCTAGGGTAGTGTGCAAGACATGGAGAAGAAGATTTTGAGATAATTTTCTGAGTAAGCTTGGAGGGAGATTTAGGGCAGCAGGTTGGGCGCTTTTCCCAAGAGAAAGTGGGCACAAATCCCAAGGTTATTTGTAGTGAGGAAGTGGTGTAGCTTACAGATGATAAACATGCTGTATTGTATGGATCCGTACAGTCTGTACAATAGTGAAGAGGGCGTGGATTTCGAGGCAACATTGTTGCATGAAAATTGAGGCAGTTTTCTGGTGTTTCTGTTGGTGATTTGGGCAGTTTTTTGTTGCTGTCCGTATAGTTCTGGTGTGGCACGATTTCCAAAGTGTTGTTCAGCTGGGCCGTACAACTTCTTTGGCATGTTTTCCAAGACAATAGATTTGAGGGTGGTTTTGGGTGCCTGTAAGTGGTTTTTCTCTTGCTGGATTTGTATTTCTGTTGCTGATATTTAATCTCCTGAAGCTGAATAAAATATCTCTCATTGGGTTTCCCCACATTGGGGTTTTCCCTAGCATTTCCTAAATTTCTGAGTTGACTGATTGCTGTCCATTGTGTTTATTCCACTGCTAAAGTGCTTGGCAATGTGTATTTTTGCTTATGGTATTTTTTGAGTCTGGTTATACATTTCAGAGTTCGTTTAAGACAATTATCTCTAGGTTGCTAAGTGTATGACATAATTTTTTTATAAGCTGATTTTGTCATTTAAATTTCTACATGGTATCAGAGCTTGGGCTCTGAGTGACAGTGAGTAGTGAGATATTTGGGCAAGTTTGAAGGGGGAAATCTGTTGTTTGTTTTCCTTTGAATAGTGACAGGGAATATGGCTGCATGCATTGGATTTGAGGTTCGGTTGGATGGCATTTCCCAGTATTTGCAATGGAAGGTCCGGATGTCAGCTATTCTCAAGGAGAACAAGATTTGGAACTATGTCAGTTCTGTTGTTGTGGCTCCCACATCAGATCCTATTGCTTTGGATTTGCATGAAGTAAAGGAGGCCAAAGCTTAGAGGATCATTCTGGATGGTGTGAAGGACCCTTTCATTCCACATCTGTCTGAGAAGTAGACAACTTATGAGATGTGGGAAACTTTGAAGAATTTATTTGAGGCTAAGAATGCCAATCGGAAGATGGCCTTGAAAGATAAGCTGCATGACTCGAAGATGGCTAAGGGTGAGGATGTTGCATCCTATCTTACCCGGCTAGCCCAAGTTAAGGACGATTTAGCTGCAATGGGAGAGATCATCTTAGAAGCCGAGTTGGGGAGGATAGCCTTGAAAGGATTCACAAAGGAATGTGATGTCTTTGTGAAGTGTGTGGTGGGTCGAGAAAAGTTTTCAGATTGGAGCAGGTTGTGGGACGACTTCACTCAGGAGGAGATCCAGATGGGGTCTCATAGCGGTGGTCAGAAGGAAGACAGAGTTGAGGAGAATGTTGCTCTTGCTGCAAAGAGTAAGAAGAAAGGAAATTTTGGGAGGGACTTGAGTAAAGTCAGATGTTACTGTTGTAACCAGTCGGGGCACCTTACTTCTTAGTGTCCCAAGAAGAAGAAGAAGAGGAAGGAACAAGAGGGGCTTGATATAGCTGCTACAATAGCCATGGAGGACTTTTCTACCAAGTTTGATAAAGACTTTTCTTTGGTTACACTAGTATCCAATGTTGGTAGTGGAGGATTTGGGGGTGATATCAGATGGATTGTTCACAGTGGATCCTCTTGTCACATGACGGGAATCTGGCAAGCATTCCTTCTTATCATAGAGACAGGTCTTGACCGATTAGTGGAGAGTGAAGGTGGTATGGCGCGAGCTGTACGTGGAGTTGGAAGGGTTAGATTCCGACTCGAGTATGGAGGATTCCTGGAGCTTGATGGAGTTCTCTTTGTTCCAAGGTTGAGGGTTAACTTGCTCTCAGTCTCAGCCTTGGAGAATGTTGGATATTGTACATTGTTCAAGAGGGGACATGTATTTATCTACAGGGAGGGAGCGGACCTGGTTGAACCACAGCTGATTGGTGATTAGGTGGACAGGTTGTACATGTTGCGAGGATAACCTTTAGGATATGATTCAACGTCGGATGAGGAGCATGAGGTTCTTGAGACTGTGGTGGGCCCAAGGATTCAATCTTGCATTCCGAGAGAAGAGAGGGAGTATCTTCTGAGCACTGGCAGGAGGCTCAGCTGGTGTGATCAAACCGATGTTCAGGGTGGAGTGGATTCTCCTAGGAGCTCAGGGTTCAGAGTAGCTGTCAAGAGGATGTTTCCTGGTTCAAGTTCTGTGCAGGTGTTGAGGATGGCTCTAGGTTTAGAGGGAGCCTCTATTGCGAACAATGTGATGGGACCGGATGATGGTGATGGCAATGAGTACATCCCTTGCTAAAAGGGAGTGTTAGCTTTTTAGCTCGGGAGGTAGTCCGCATGTTTGTCTTGTATGCGGAAGTAACCTTGTACCTACACTACTAGACACTTGACTTTGTAATGGGTTTTTATAAAGTTGTGATAAAGTGGTTCTTTTATGTAAGTGACTTT